>PVJH01032891.1:0-22149 GCA_004026705.1 Nesogale talazaci | reverse complement strand
TGCTCAAACATAAGACTTGATCATCTTGTGGGTTCACCATAAAAATAGATATTTTACACATTAATTGGTTCTAATTTGCCAAGAACTAATTTAATCGATCTATAAAGGTATATTCTGAATTTCATTGTTTTAAGTATGAGTGGTCTGTTGTAAAGCAAAAGTGCTCTTTCAGGCAATTTTACTTTCAGGAACAAAATACTTTGATACTAAAAGTGTAAAGTTCTATTGCACATTAACATAAGGTGTAAAATATAGTTGATGTTTTTTTAATGTTGATATACTAATTTTACTCTCTTAATAAAGTATTCTCTTTTCCAAACACGTGCACACACAAAGTTTGTAGGAAAATTGCATTATTTTTATTCCCTATTTTCACCAAATTTCCTATGTCCCTTAAGACAGACAGGTATTTTTTTCTTCAGATTCTCTAGCTGAGTTCATATCAATAACCTATCAGTTATCACTTTAAGCATTCAACTTTTGTGCTACCAATATTCCTCACTCCTGGGGTTGAAAAACACTCAACATGTGACTGGGCAAATTCTGTGTCTTCACTGTAGAGTCACCTTCAATGACGTGGGCAGTGAAAAGTTTTCAGCATCTTCATTTGTGGATACTCCAAATGAGAAGAAACAGCTGAAAGCAACCACCACCAACAGAAATGCAAACTGAATGAATAATAAATCTAAAAATGATAAAATGGAATGAGTAAAGATCAGCCTCTGAAATATTAGTGAACTGAAAGGGACTGGTTGTTATTGGTCATTTTCAATCAGATCATCATAGAGGCTGCTCCCCTGGGAATGAGGAGTGGTGTCACATTTATAGTCAAAAATGACATTTCAAAGTCTACCTAGAAGTATCATGTGGTCAGTGATCGGATAGTATCCATATACCTCCCAGGAGCATCAGATCATATGATTATTTAAGTTCATTATCATTTCATCCTGTTTTCCCACTAACTTTCTGTATATGTTCTTAAGATGATATATAAGTGATATCCAGATCATATATATGTGATTGTCAGAATATACACCCATTCACACACATATATTTGTATATATGTAGCACACTGGTAGTCAGTTCTCTCTAAACATTTTACTATATTTAACTTATTAGTAACAGAGTGTATGCATAAATATGTGTGGGCTAAAAGTCCTATTTCACCAAACTAAATAGGTTTTCATTCTTTCTAATTTCCCTTTTGTAGTCTTTAAATGTGATGGCTTCTCGGCCAGGATTATAATTATTTTTTGAACAAACCTGAAAAGATTAAAAAAGTATGCCTGTTAACAAGCAAAGTACCAATATAGTACACATTTGATTATCATTGTCAAATATCAAATTACATTAAATCCCAGCTAATCTTCCCTGACCTTGCCTAACACATTGTTAGTGATCACAGTGGATGCAGATACAGAACATTCATTTTAAAATACAGATAACACATATTAATAAATAGGAAAGGAAAATCGCTTTTGTCCCAGATGTTTCCAAAGAAAGGAGACAAGGTGTTTGGGTGACTGCATGCCTACGAAGCCATCTGCACCAGATGGTTTTACAAAGTTAGCAGAACTTTTTCATTACCTTTAAATTAATTTTTTCCATGACCTTTTTGACATTATCTCATACTTCAGTAGCTATCTGGGGGGAGAATAACCAGTAAACAAGGCATGGCCCTTGGCAAGATGGGTTGATAGAGTGGCTGCAATGATGGCCTTAAACATAAGGACATAAGTGTACGTGGTGCAGGACCTGGGGGTGTTTCTGTCTGTTGTGCATGGGGTCGCAAGGAGTCAGCATTGACACAATGGTACCACCCAACAACAGCAACCAGCTGTGCACGAGTTTACAGTCGGATAGGTAAGCATATGTAAAATTGTTTAATTATGTTTACTTACTAACATGCATGGCATAACTTCACATTGGTCTCATAGGATGTCATGAAACCCAGGTGCAACCTTGTACTATGGTTTAATAAGAGAGCACAAGTGAACCCATATGTACCTTGTTTATTGGAGGATCCGTACCTGATAACCACACCTTTTCCAAAAAGAATTTTATTTTATAATCACTTTGATTCAGTAAGTGGAAAAGTAGTGTTACATAAGGAATGGTCTGAGGGAGGCTTGAGATGCCTGAACATTCCTTAACACTTTTGAAGGGATAAGTGGGTGAGGCCTGTCATCGCCCTTTCCAGTTGGACAATACCCTTATGAAGTCAGAAGAATGGCCACCAATTTACAGAGTAGGAAGCAGAAGGCCTGTTGATGAAATAAAAATAACACTTCTTTTGGTCTAATCCCAAAATCTGTGTTGGAAATGTTCTGAGGACCTAGGAAACAGTGTTTACTGAGCATGTATGTTTTCAAAGACATCATAGTACATTCTAAACAAAGTTAACCTCTTTTAGGCCCTTGAAAGTCTGAGAACTGAGATGAATTATGAAAGTTTTTCAGTTTCCTGATATTTTAAGTGAAGGTTTACCCATGAGGTGATGCTTACATTCAACCATTTGTACACAAATTTCTCAGTGACAGTGGCTTATATCCTTCAAAAAGACCAACAGGCTCATTATACTGCCATTTTTGTTCCATTTTTTAATTCTCATCAAGGTTCTATTTTCCCTCCAATGAAAGATCTAAGCTTCCAGAATTCAAGGAAAATACTTTTACTCAATATTTTGATATTCATGGAAAACTGTAATCATTCCAATGAGTTCCAAGTTTTGGTGTCTTCAAAATTTCATCTTCCTTTAATAGACTTTTTTGGGATAATTGAATTAAGAAGCACAGTTGTCCCATGGTATCGGCAGGGAAATGGTTCCAGGACAATGTGCAGATACTCAATCCTGGATGGTCAGGTAATTTATATAACAATGTAATCATTGCATATGATATATACTTATGTTCCTGGATACTTGAAATAATCTCTCAGTTACTTACAATGATTAATAGAATGTAAATTGCACTTAATGCTCCCTAGCCTTTGAGAGTTGGCTTTTACCTCTTAATTGCTTTTCTTTCAGTTCCCTCTGAATATATCCATCCATGATTGGTTGAAGACACAGATTCAGAGATTCAGAATGCAGATACTCACATACCAGACATCATACTTCCTACTGATTCCTCAACAATATCATACATCCTTTACAGGGATTTTATTAGTGCCAGTCCATGTGCAAAATGCTTTCTGTGTACCATCTAAATCATGAAGCCCCAAAGTACCTGTGAGGGAGGAAGGAAGGTAGAATCTGAAAATGCATCCCCTTTTCCCCAAGTTGCTGACTTTAAGAGAGGAATATTATTTTGGATTGCCTGGGTGGCCACCACGTACTCACTGGAGCCCTTCCATGTAAAAGAAGAAGATAGAAGTAAGGTGGAAAAGGAAGACAAGAGAAATTTGAGTGAGAACAACTCCTCCTATTGTTGCTGTGGGGGATCCAAATGACAGGATCCAGGAGCCAAGGAATGCCAGTAGCCTCTAGAAGCAGTGTTTCTGCTTGCTGTCAGTATAGAAAAGCAGTTCTAAGTCATAAAACTCCAAAATGAATTTCTCCAACAACTTGAGTAAGCTTAGCAACAGATACACCTCCAACATTTGAACTTTGTCTTTTGGATCCCAGAGCAGGGGAACCAACACAGCCAACCCAGACTTCTGATCTAGAGAACAGATAGGTAATGCATATGGGATGTTTAACCATTAAGTTTATGGTAATGCTTGCTTAGCAGCAATATCAAATGAATTCAGGCCAAGATTCTTATTTTCAACATTTTTACTGATTAAAGTGCAAAATTGAAATGAACTGACTTGATCAACGTTCACTTTGGTGAATAGGACAGACTGGTTTCACAATTACAGGCCAATCTCTAAATCACTGCAGTGACAGGCCTCTCTTTCCCCCTCAGCTAACTTTCTAGAATTCTTTTTTTTTTTTTGCTGGTTATTCAAAAATTTTATTCAGGTTATATTTTACATTGTAGAAATTTGAAGCACTTACATAATCAAATCTATCTGTTTTTGCTTTTAGAGCTTCTTGATCTTCTCTCAAATTTAGAAATATTTTTTAAAATTAAAAATCATTTTATTGGGGGCTTGTACATCATTTTTCCAATACATAAATAAACATACTGTGACAAGAACCCTCACACGTCCGCTGCCGTCATCATTCTACAAACAGCCGCCCTTTCCCCCAGCCCCTGGTGTCGGTTCCTCCAACCCATCCCCTGTTCCCCTGCTCTCTCTCTCCCATCCACCCTCAATACTTTATAAATAATTATTATTCTGTCATATGTTACCCTGCCCGACATTTCCCTCAGCCCACTCCCCCATGCCCGTCCTCCGGACAGGTCATATGTAGATCCTTGCAGCTGGTTCCGTCTCTATCCCTTCTTGTCTCCACCCATCCAGTAGTTCCATTCTAACCACCAGCCCAAGGGGGCTCATCCATCCCGATTTCCCCATATCCCCATATCCCCATACCCCATATCTAGTGTACCTTCTCCAGTCCATCTGGATGTGCAAGGTAGAAGTGGGATCATAATGGTTAGGGGGAAGGGAGACCTCAAGAACTAGAGGAAACTTGTATGCATCATCACTGCCTGGCTGCACTCTGACTAGTCTGTCTCCTTCCTGTTTCTCCCCTGTAAGGGGGTGGCCAATTACCCACCAGTGGGTCTTAGGTCCCCTCACTTGTAATGAAGTGATTCCTGTTCTTTGATGCTGGATATCTGCTCCCTTTGGGCCCTCTTGATCACACTTGATCGTGTGCTTCTTCCATGTGGATTTTGCTGTCTCCATGCTGAATGGCAACTCAGTTATCTTCAAGTCTTTGAGACTCTAGACATTCAGTCATTTGGTAGCTGGGCACCATCTTTTTGTTTGCCTCTGTACCCATTTGTATTCAGTGATATCGAGAGTAAATCGGTCCATTGATTTTGATTTTTGTTCTTTGATGCCTGCTGCCTGATAGTTTCAGCACCTCATGATCGCACAGGCAAGTGAGCTTCTTTCATGGTGGGTTTTGTTGCTCCTGAGCTAGATGGTTGCTTGTTTATGCTCAAGTCTTTAAGACTCCAGATGCTATATCTTTTGATAGGTGGGCACCATCAGCTTTCTTCACCACTCTTGCTCATGCTCCCACATGTCCTCAGTGGGCACCTTGGGGGTGTGTGAACACATTGATATGTGCCCCCCCAATTTGATGTCTATTGCCTAGACTTTTCACCACTGTGTGACCATGTGGCTGTTGTGCTTCTTCTGCGTGGGTGTGGTCTCTTCTCAAGTGGTCTATTGTTTATCTTTAGGCTTTTAAGACTCCAGGTGATATATCCTTTGATGCTTGAGCACCATCGTCTTTCTTCACCACATTTGCTTATGCACCCATTTTACTTCAGTGATCATGTTGGGCCGGTGAGCCTTGAGGAATACCAGATTCATAGAACAAAGTGTTCTTGCATTGAGGGAGCACCAGGATGAGGGCCCAAGGTCCACCTGCTGCCCTAATATTTGGCCTGGGGGCATAAGTGAGGGGAGGAGAGGGGGGTATGGACAAACACATGGATGGGGGAGGGGGAGCAACAAATGGTCTGGATTCAATGGAAAGGAGGGTATGGGAGGCCTGATCAGGATTAAGCAAGGACAAAGAATCTATGAGGAAACACTGAAACACCAATGAAGGTGGAACAAGATGGTGGGACAGGAGGAAGGAAATAGAGGAAAGAGCTAGAAGGCAAAGGGCACTTGCAGAGGTCTAACATGAGTATGTTCATACATAAATACAACTTTCTGTTATAAGGTAGAATTCTTATATAAGTCATATAACTAAAATATGTGCTAGAATTTTTCCTAAAAGAATCTATCACAAGGTTTCCAAATTGTAAGCTCTTAGTATAGAGAGTTTGCAATGATGATGATGGATGATTCTATTTTGAAATCTAATTCCTTACGAAAACACATATTTTAAAATATATACTTTTTGTATTGTGAATTAAGTGGGAGTTTTACATATCAGATCATCTATTTGTATTCAATTGCTTTAAATACTTACCAACTTCTCACCAGTAGCTTACTGTACCATCTCCTTTGACTTCTTATTCCTCTCTTGTGGAATTAAAATCTTTCCCTTCACCCAAGTCAATGCCTGCCAACCGCATAGTCTATTGCTTCATTCTCTTACCCTTATCCTCTGCTGCTTGGTAATGTTCAATATCTGTTTTCTTTGGTATGAAAGTCTTTGTCTTGTTTTTTCCCTCCCTCACAACGGTGGTCTCATCCAATATGTGTCCTTTTGTCATGACTAATTTCATTCAGCTAATTTCATTCATAATGATCTCTAGCTCCTTCCATAAACACATACATGTCGATGTTAAAAACAATTAAGGAAGAAACATTTGCAGGACTATGTTCATTTCACAAACCACAGACCCAAACAGTTCTGATCTTCTCCCTTTATGGTAACAGTACTGTTAATAAAATTTTCTCCACGGATTGGTACACTGGCATTTTCATTTTGGGAGATACAGAGGGAGAGATAGTGGTGAAAATTGGAAATGGAATGACACAGGATATTTATACTGGTTTTAAATATTTCAACATTCATCATGTGTCAATTTTAACCAACTGATGAAAGGTAAAGATGTCAGAAATTTTCAATTCACAAAATAGTATGCAGTTTTTGCTACACTGGAAATTGGACTTCTCTAAAGTGTAAATATTCTGTTTCATTCTGTTTTCAATTTATGCCCCTGCCTTCCCCCATAGCATCTCACAAGGGACAAATTGATAGGCAGCATTCTGTTAATAATTTTGATGTTAACTAGGATGTGACAAGGACTCACAATCAACTGCAAATAGGCAATATATTTTCTATTTCCTTGTTGTTAAATTGATGAATACAACCTTTTCTTTATTTCTTTTAGCTATAACTAAGCAATTTATAAATTATCATTAAGAAATCATTAATTGAGGAGGAAATTAAATGTTTCTTTTTCTTGTTTTCTTGTGTTGGAAAGGAGGTTGGCTTTTATTCTCATCTTGTGTCCCCTGATTTCTTTCCTCATATAAAATAAAGGAACAATTCAAGTGTCTAAATCTTCAAAATTACATATATATAGGCATATGTATGTGTGGCTATATATGAACCAGAATATATGAATATATGTGTGTACATGTGTGCATATGAGCTGGAAATATATATGCATATATATATATATTCTGGCTCATACTGCTGTCAAAATTTGTAATGCTCATGTGATTGAAAATAATGATGTATTCTCAATTTTTCATTTTCTATTGTATAAGAGTTATAAATTCTCTCTCTGTAATGGAAAAGTCAATGCTATCCACCAAGAATTGTCTGACTTTGCTACTGGCTTATCCCATTGATATTGGCTTACTCACATGACTTACTACAGACAATCACATAAGGGAGGAAGTGACTCTTTGAATATTCTGGGCTAAGCTCTAAGAAGCAGGAAAGCAATCTGCTCATTCTCATGCCTTTCTTCTATTGTCATGATCAATAGCCCTGCATTCAATAACCTAGTCACTGCCCCTCAAAACGAATCCCAATGTTTAAACACAATCTATAATGATTGGCTCTTGCCAGCTATTGATACAGCTTGAAACAGTGCCATCTACCTAGGTCTGGCTAGAATTAGATCGTTCCTGTCCATTTACAGCTGTATAGATAAGTCCATTGAAATCCATAGAGTTGGTGCATCCACACCACATATGAAGTCACAGAGGGGCATTGTTGCTCGCGTTTGAGATTTCTGTGGTTGCATGTTAGGCAGCACGGCCACAGAAATAGTTTTGTATTGAAAACCAGTTAGTCAGATACCCTCAAGTAAATGCAAACTCATTGTTATACCTGTGTGCTAGAGTAATGGGGATTTCATTGGTGAGTTACAGAAAGTAGATCACTTCTGGGTGAACTTTGTCCACCAGCTTTTTAGTTAGCAGAATACATTAACCACTTCTACTGTATAGGTAGTTGGAAAAGTTTTCTTGATAGGTTACTGATGTCAGTGTTTCCTTCTTCTCTAGCATAGCTCTCTCCAGTTGTTCATATGATCTATGAAAACATCCATTTACATTTTACTAAAATGTCTTGTCTGTGTATTTTCTTGTTTATGGATGAGAAACTACTAGAAGGCATGCTCTGTGTTTTATACAGTCTGGGATCTAATGTCTATCAAATTCCAAACCCAACTCAGGGTTATGAAGTGGTTTCCTGCACATAGGGACCCAGGAGGACGGAGTAGAACTACCCTTGTGAGTTTCCAAGATGGTGACAACCCCTTCAACAAAGAAACCTTCTATTAAGAGGTAATCCAGGCAGCAAAGCATTCCATAGTTCAATTATATCAAACATTGTTGTACAGTCACTACCAGATCAGTTTCAAAACATTTTCTTCTTTCTTGAATTTCTCGATACCAAGCTCCCTCATGTGCACCACCGTACTTCCAGGAATTCTCATCCAAGTAATTATCTCTATGTATTAACATATCCTAGGCTTCATAAACCAAAAAACCCCAGAAAAACTACAAAATACAGAGTCAAGAAGGATAGTTACATACAACAGATACAACCTCCAATATGGAAATGCAACCCAGAGAATATGAAAAACCAAATGAAGCTCAAAGTGTACCAGTAGGTAGGTCAAGTGAGAAGATTTTAAATCTTCAAGTCAGATTAATCATTTTAATTTGCTTCAGTCATCTCTCCAATACTGTCTGCCTGAAAACCAAGCTATTTCCATGACCGAATTCTGGTTAAAGGGATATCATTAGAGCCTGACTCCCTGTGTAAATCCTGTGCATGCATTTTTAGCTCCCATTGTCATCCATACCCTTGTGCAAACCAGAATCTCACAATTTAAATTCTGATACTATTCCCTCCTACAGATTGGATTTTCATTGGATTTGGATAATTATAATTTAGTCTTTGAATCATGGATGTTGGTGTGCTTCTTCCATGTGCACTGAGTTGGTTCCTCACTTTGATGGCTGCTTTTTTGAAAACAAGCCTTAACGACCTTAGATTATAGTCTTTCTGACAGCTGGATACCATCTACTTTTTTTCCCACCACATTTTGCTACAGCACCCATAACTTCTCTTTTCTTCATGCGGGTGAGTGTCCAGCAGGACCATGTTGTAAGAACTAATTGATCTTGGGTTGGAGCTAGGATTAAGTATGAGTCCAATCTTAAGTCTCCTGGTTGCTGTTGTTGTCTATAATTTATTGGCACCTAATCCAAATATCATACAATCTAATAGTTCAATTGTTCAATCATATTAAGAATAATTGCACAATCATTAGCACAATCAATTGTAACACCCCACCCCCCTGGTTAAATCACTTTTACAATGAGTTGTGTAGTCACAGTTAGTTCTAGTTTTGCCTTTCTCCTCCCATGTCATTGTTTACCCCTGAAATGCCCTCACCCTGATTATCTCTCACTCCCAACCCTACATTTATAAGCAACCTATAAGCCCTTGCATAGTTATTATCTCTATGCATCCCCTCCTTCTGTGGGAAGCCCATTAGAAACAATGAAAAACAAAATCAAAATTAAGTGGTAAGGACTAAATAATAGTACTGTAAATATAAAAACACAAATAATGACTAATAAAGAAAAGACCATGCTATCAGTACAAAGGTTTTGTACCCTGGGGGAATGTTTGACAATGTGATAGTTTCTTGTTTCTATGGGATTACATCTTCCTGCCTGAGGTTTTTCTTTGTTTGTTTGTTTGCTGGTTGGTTTGTTGCTGTTATTAGTGTAGCTGGTCATATTACAGCTTCCCAAATAATCCAGAGTTATGCATGTCCTATGGACATGTTGGTGATTTTTAAGCTTCTGTTTAACTCTAGCACTAATCCAAAAACACTTAGTGTAGAGAATATAGCTCGGCTTGATACTGACCTTCATGAAATGATCACCAAAGATGAAGGTGCTACAGAAAAGTATGGTGAAGAAAGCAGATGGTGCCTGGCTGTCAATCAGAATAGCATCTGGCGTGTTAAAGGCATGTATTTAAATAAGTAGCCATCTAGGTGGCAAGGAGTCAGTTAAGTCCACATGGTCATAGCATACCAACTTGTGTGATCCAATGATGAGAATGTCAAAATTCAAATATGGCACCAGGGGAAAAAAGTATCAGAATGAAAATTAAGATTATCCAATTGGTGATAGGTTGTGGAGGAGAGTGGGAGCCCCAAACTAATTTGCAGAGGAGCTAGTTAGATTAAGCTGCTGGAAGACCCCCTAATAGCCACAGGGGAGGGTCTTGAACAGCTTTATCTCAGTCTATGTTTTTCATCTGCTTCTAGGTCAGCATAGAAGCATCCTTGATAATTTATACCATCTTATCAATTATTTCCCTCAGACATCAGGGCATTCTGTTTACAGTATCGTTGTGCTATTTGCAAAGACTAATGCAAAAGGGAGCTTGAATAAGTGGAGGCTGACTCTTAATGGGAGTAGAAAGCCTTGTCTTCCTCAAGTGGAGGCGATGGTAGTTTTGATGGCTGACTTGGTGTTAGTAGCACAAGGCAAAATCACCACACCACAAGGCAGATGCGTCAAACGCAGCTGAAGATGAAATCCATCAAATCGAGTTTTAGGAACCAGAACTTTGGTTTCAAAATGAGTAGCAGGGTTAAAGAATACAATAGCTATCATAATAATTAAGAATACCATATGTATTCTTAGCTAATACCATGATTTCAGCCACATAATGTCCCCCTCCACATTTGTTTGCTAACTACTTCCTCTTCCAAGGTATTTTCAGAAGTGCCATTATACCAAGTTTCTTACATATTGCTGTAAAAATAAAATAGCATGCTTGCAGAAATACCATGTGGTGAGGAGGAGTAGTTGGCAAACACACATGAAAGGCACGTTTTTGGTGTACAAGGATGGTACTCATTTCAGTGTTGATTGTAATGCAACTCTTGTAAGTAACTAAAAGATGAATTAATCAATATCAGCCTTTCAGGACATCACTAGAGAAAGTCAATTCAACACTGTTCAAGTAAAAAGTAAATCTGAATACTGTATTAGGTGTATTGGAACGTGTGCTTCAGGGATCAGGTAAGTGCTAGGATACACGTTCTCTCTCTGACTTGTTCTCTACTACTACCAGAAACTTTGACTCAACTCATTACATAGTGATGACATGTGTTAACTGACATAATAGGAGGCACGGTTATAGAAAAGTCTTCACATTATTTGACTGAGAGTACTGACCTGTGTTGATCTACACCTTTAATTTGTTTCCTTTGACAATTTTCAGTGTGTTTCATATTCAGTATGGTGTATGGGTTCCTGTGGATGTTTAGAAAATTGTATGAAAACAGAAAGGTAAGTGAGTTGCTATCCAGTTGTTTCTGACTCATAGTGACCCTATGAATAAAAGAACAAAATATTGCCTGATCCTGCACCAGCTCACACTTGTTCTTATGTTTGAGCTCATTTTTGTAGTCAATATGTCAGTGCATTTTGTCAAAGACCTTCCTCTCTTTGGTTGTCCACTCTTACTCTATGAAACTTGATGTCTGTGTTAGGTTGGATTTTCTAGAGAAGAAAGTTCAGTGATTCATCTATGTCTAACAAATTTACAACCATTGAGTCAATTCCTACTCATAGCGACCCTGGATGACAGAGTGAAAATGCCCCGCACATTTCCCAAACTATGACTCTTCATAGCAAGATGCATCTTTCTCCACAGGGAGACTGGTAGTTTTCAATTGTTGGCTTTGCACTTAGCAGCCCAATGTGTATCCACTATGTCACTAGGCTCCTTTGTTTGTATATAGAAAGATATTTATATTGAAAAATGACTTTCACAGTTGTAGACCAGTCTAGGCTAGTACAAGTTATGGTTCCCTTGACTCATGTAGTTGTGGAAGTTGATGGACTGACAGGAAAATGAAAAGAGAGTTAGCACACAGACTGGTTGATGCAGAGGCAATAAAACTGATGTCAGCTGAAGTAATCCACTGCAGGTTCATCAGTGATGACTCCTGGGATTGGCAGGCTATACAACCGATGATCTAGGAAATTATCATTGGATCCAGATCCAATAGAAGGTAAAGGGTCAAAGACAACTCAGCTCTGTTCAGTATCTTTCTGATATAAAAATCTGCCTCCCCATGGAGGTGTCATCAGTCTGCAACCTGATCTATACATTGGGTTTTACTCCTACCTTCATTAAGGATTATCTAGTTGACAAAGGTACTAATCTCACAGACCACCCCTTGTCAAATTACACCTCCTTAACCCTACATAATTTCCAAAGACAAGAATAAAATTGTATTTGCATTTAACAGATAACAGATGGAAAAGTGACAATGCACTGACCTCATTTTCATCTTACATTTCATAAGTAAAGAAAAATTATTTGGTGCTTGTATACAAATAGGAATCACTCATAATAATTACAATTCTCATTTCTGCATCTGGTCACATGGCCAGCACTGGTATTTAGAGCTACCTTTTTCCACTGCCCATTACATAATTCTTTGCTATCAGTAAGGAACTGGACTTGTCATGGTTCTATGTTTGGTGGTATGACTCAAACTTCATTCCTGAAGAGTCCGTGATATTAGTAATTATGTCAGAATTGGGGTGCTATAGTTTGTCATTGACTTTTCTCGTAGAACACAGTGTGGCAGTCACTAATCATGCCAATTTCAGGATTGGGAATGTAGGGATGGAGTCTAGCCTATAAATATGGAGATAGACAATGAGACCTCTGTGTGTGCTTGGCTTTCTCCTGAGAACTCTGGGAAAACTGGATCTACGTCCTTTGGGGATGCTCTATTGACAGGACACCATGGCAACATGATTTCTCAATTTTGCATTCCTCTTATATATAAACCTCTCCCTTATATACATGTGTTTATGTATTTGATTCTCTAGTCTAACCAGTCTAAAACACACAGTAATACAAAGAGATGACCTAAAGAATCTCAAGGGTTCCAGACATCCTTCTTTACCTTCATTATGCACTGCTAATCCAGTTCATCCTGGTAATCAGAGACAATCACACCACTCAATATTGATTCCCTTCTTTGTTGTTGATCTAGATGCATATTATTGTTGGGTGTCTTTGAGCCAGCTGCAACTGATAATGAGTATATACACAATAGAAAGAAACACTGCCAGTTTGTGCGCTCACATAAGAGAAGTTTTCACAACTCTGCTTATGCTTGAGCTTGTTGTTATAGCCTCTGGGTCAATAAATCTTCTTCAAGGCCTTCCTTTATCTCACTGCCCTATACCTTTACCACAGCCTTCTCAACCTGTTGGCCATAACCCCTTTCAGGGTCAACCCTTTCACAGGGGTCACCCAATTCATAACAGTAGCAAAATGACAGTGAAGTAGCATCAAAAATAATTTTATGTTGGGGGTTGGGGGGTAGCTCGCCACACCATGAGGAACTTTCTGAACAGGTCTTGGCAATAGGATGGCTGAGAACTACTGCTTTAGCAAGCATGTTGTCCTGCTCCAGAGACTGGTCTCTCTTGACAATATCTTCAAAGTATGTAAGATGGTGTCTCCCTCTACTGGCCTCTAAGGAGCACTCTGGTTGAGATTTCTCCAAAGAGAGATCAGTTTATCTTTTTGGAAGTCCAGGGGACTTTCCATTTTCTTCTCCAGCCCCAAAATTCAAATGCATTGATTCTTCTGCAGTTCCTTATGCATTGTCCACATTTCACATGCATATGTGGAAATTGAAAATGCCACGGCTTGTGTCAGGCCCACTTTAGTCATCAGAGTTATATCCTTATGTTTAAAGACTCTAAGGAGATCCCTTCCAACAGATTGACCTCATGCAACATTGTCTTTTGATATCTCTTGATGGCTATTGTCTTCAGCATTGATTGTGGGTCCAGGCAAGACACAATCACTGAGCTTTGGAGGCAGACCCTCCTTGACGCCTCAGGTGAGCCCCATTCGGCCCATGAAGTGCTTGAGGCGTACTTCAGAGAAAAGTACAGGTGTTCTTGAGGCATTGACAGCATGTGATTGAGTCCTTCTCCTAGAAGAACAAATTGGACAAGGCACCAATTGCGTTACCATTAAGCGTGCCTCATCCTTTTATAAAAGGTACACTTGAGGTCAGTGTGTTTCACTTGCTTAAAACTATCCAGGGAAGCTCTGGAGGGAATAAAGTTGGAAGCCACAACTGTCTAATGTCAAAGTTCAAGGTTCCAATCCATGTGCAATCAACTAGTTTAAAAAATGTAGTAATGTTCATAATACCTTAACTCATTTCCCAGAAGTCTTACCATAGCACTACTTGTTTGCATTTCTTTTCTTGACCCTTGTGCTTAGGGGTGCCAACAAACTTGGGGGGAGGGAATATTGTGTGCCTTCTTCCTCTATTTGACAGCCTGTGAGTAACTTGAAGGAGTCTGACTGGTTTCATTCTATCTCTTCAGGTGATATTTTGAGAAGAAAAGGCACTTCTTTTGCAAGGCAGTAAGTTAATTCTCTCAACACCACAGAGGCAAGTCCAGGGGTGCAGAATTAAGTGGCAGCAAAAGGAAAAGGTCACATATTTCACAGTAGTGAGGAATCCAACAGCTAAGGCAGCCTCTACAGTTTTGATTGTTCTTTGATGTTGGCAAAAAGTTTCCCTGGTGGGAGACACACAGGGAAAGAGCAGGGGTAGAAAGAGGTTGCTTCATTCTCCAGGTCGAAGTAAAGAAGTGAACAGAATCTCCATCCAAAACATTATGTGGGCTCCATTTCCTAGGAGCTGGGCAGGTGTTTATTAAGGTGTGCAGAGCAGCTGAGTTATGGCCTCCGAAACAAACTGAAAGGAGTGCAGGAGAGGAAGCTGACTCACTGAAAGTTCTGTAAGCCCTCACAGAGAGCCAAATTACAACAAAAAGCCATGCGGTGCTGAAAGGAGCTTCCTAGGGATTGTCGGCAGAATTGCTTTCTCTCATACATGCTGGAGTGCATCGCCCACTTCCCCTCTGCTGGGCCACAGAACTCATTTCACAAGCTGCTTAGATTCAGAATGTTGGCTGCCAATGACTCCCAGCCGAATCCCTCACCAGGAATTAACCTGGACCATGCCTAAATGAACGGATGCTTCCTCCCCGTGGAGAGCTTGAATCCAAAGCAGAATCTATGTCACACTACAAGTGCCCAACCACTGTGCTGAGCAGAGGAGGCAAGTCCAAAGGACCAATATCAGCGCCAGAGCTCCTTTAAGAAAGCACCGAGACTATTCTCATGACTAGTGCGTTGCGTGTTGACTCTCCTTTTAGCTCAGCTCTGTTGACTTGACTCTATTGGTATTTCGCCCAAAGAAATGAATGTTCAACATGGAAAACTCCTCGTTAGACTCAATTTTCTGAGCAACATAGCACCGTGATTGCATTGAACAGTATCCCTTCAAAAGGGTGCCTGGGCATATGATCTCATCGGGAATGGGGCTGTTGATGATGCTCCTTTCAGTTAACATCATGTCGGACTGGAGTAGTGGGTGTGCTAGTCTCATTCCAGTTGACTCTTAAAAGGAGAATAAACAACAAGCGTGAGAAAGGAGAAGGATGGAACTACAGACCAGATTCAAGTCAAGGAATGCGAGGGTTTCTCACCAGAAGCTAGGAGAGAGGCACATTTTTTTTTTAATTTTAGAAAGAAGTTAATGCAATTGATACCGTTTTGATTTTCTAACCTTCAAAGATGTCAAACATTATGCTGAAACTGCTCATGTTGCGTTGTTTTATTTCTGAAGCCCTAGAAAATGAAGACAGAAATTCATGAATCTTGAAACTCAACCTATACTTATCATGTGACTAATCCTGAAGGGCTTTTGGGACATGGTCATTTCAGGCCTTAAAATGGAAGAGTGCTAGGTAAGCCAGTATGATTGCCCCCTCATACCTTTGCTCTAGATTTGGGAAATTTCAGCCACAGAAAGGATTTCATGAATCTCCTAACCTTATGTACATTATGAGCATTCTATCTTTCATTGATATGCAAAGATGCACTTTTCATTTTTTCCCGCCTTTGGGGACCAAGTGTCAGGTCTTGTTCTACAGTTAATCCCTTTGCTGAAAGAGTAAATATCCTGATTCAAAATACCACTGGAGTGCTCGACTCCTCCCATCAAATTTCAGAGCCTGGTTAAGGCTCTTCAACTTTTTCACTCATGGTCCTCAGTGGTGTATTGCCTCTAGGGAGATTGCTTAAAATTGTGCCACTCTGCTGTTTTAGTATGTTATAACAATTGTACTTTATCATTCGTGTAGCGTCTCAACTATTTCCATAGATATTCATTTAAGACATGGTCTCTTTATCCGTTATCTCATCTTGATTCATCCTTGAGTATTTCGTTTCCCCTTTTCAGATATATATAGCTAGTAGTTTTAGAGGAAACACAACCTGAAAGTTCCTTAGAAGCAAGAACTGTGAGACTTTGACTCACTTATTTGGGTCATTTCATCATGAGAGACCAACTGCTCCAAAAAAGAAAACATGTTTAGTAGTGGGTCAGTGAAAATGAGGAAAACCCATAATGAAACGATTGACACCATCACCCCTATAGGGGTGGAAGTGTTCGTGAAGACAATTTTGCAGGTTTGCACAATGTTTTATTTTGCTATAAATACGTTTTCCAGAAGTCCGATTCAACCTGATGATGACTGATAACATGTAAAATTAAAGTTTCCCTGATAATATTTATCTTCTTTTACCACTCTTTTCCTTCTGTTTGAAAACCCCCTTCTTTCTGCTGCCTGGAAATCTCCAATTGAAAATATTTCTCCCATCGTATTTGGTTGGAAGCCAACATGCTGTTTTAGAGGAACTCCCACCTGCAAGATGGTAGCTGTGACTCCAGTCTTTCCATTTCCAGTGTGTGTCTTCTCTGACTTCTGGAATGAAAGTTAAAAATTCACTCACAGTGTTTATGTGATTACATCTCATTCTCTGACTCAAAATAAACAGTTCTATTAATAAAAAAGAAATGGTTTCTGCAATGTTCTTAAAATAGATATCTTGATTCTTAACCTGATTCATACATAATTCTTCCTTTTTAGTGTCAGCTTGCTCTCTGAGGTTTGGCCATTCTGGTGTTTAACTTCTTCAGACATACTATGCTTCACCTGAAATTCTGCTTTCACATATGTTATTTCTACTAGACAGGGCTTTTTCTTCCTGACACGTAACCTTCCTCATATCCCCTCTTTGAAAGATATGTCTTGATGTGCCCCAAATTAAGATCCAGTCACTGATTTTCATATGGGCTTCTTTTTCTTCTTGTCAGGTGCAATTGACAGAGTCTGATTCATAGCAACCCATGTGACAGATTAGCATGGTCCCTGTCTGTGGATCTTCACAGTAGATGGCCTGTTCTTCTACCTGATGAGTCATCTGATGGGTTTTAACTCCCAACCTTTCAGTTAGCAGCAAAGCTCTTGTCCATGATACAAGGGATCCTTTTTCACTTCAAACAGTCCCGGTGGCCAATAACCAGAAGATTGACAATTCAAAGCCAACAACCTCCCTATGGAAGAAAGATGTGGCACTTTGTTTTCATAGAGATCACAATGCTGGAAACCCTATGGGGGCAGTTTGCCTTTGCCCTACTGAGCTACTACAAGTCAGAATAGACTTGACTACATTGGGTATGGCTTTCAATTAAAACCTCCTTTTGAGCCTATGGTTTCATAGATACCCGCTCTTCTTCACATGTATCATTGTCTTAGGTCAACTTTATTGGTCAGGCTGATTTGGTGACCCAGCGTCATGTGTAAGGGATCTATGGGAGAACTTTATTTATAAGGCAACCTGCTGATCCATAGAAGAGGTAAGATATACAAGAGATGATCATTAACTTGGAGTCTGAGGAAACTGGCTCTTTACAATCTTTTGTTAGCTGGCTTGAGATCTTTGTAACTATTCCTAGCTCAGGGAGAGCTGCTGGTTTTGGTTAAGGCTGCTCTCTGCTTCTGAAAGCAGTTCCTGGAACTCATGACATCCATATAAGGGAGGACAGAGAGCCTCATCTCATGTCTCTAGACCCACTCCTTCTTAATTATAGCCAAACTTAGCAGAATTTACTCACTGAAGTGGAGTACTCAGCCTTTGTTCTAGCTAAGAGACTCATAATGAAGCTGGCTTTGACCCAGACCCTAAACTTTTTATGTCTTCAGACTTGAGGAGACAAAAGTCTCTTGAGGATCTGCTATAGAGGCCCACCGAGTTTTGCATTTAACCTTGACTTGTTGATTACTCACCTCAGCCTTTCTTCAATATATCTATTTTTCACAGCCACCACACTCTCCTAGAATCTTTATCATCATTATTTTCTGGACTTAAAAAAAAGTCCTTGGGTACTACATCCCTTCCTGTGGGTATCCACCTCAACTAATCCTACCTGGATATGTTAACAATGACTCTGCAAGGGTAGGGGGGATCCACGTGTTACCCACTGATTGATGTGCTTGTCATTGCCATCAGGTGCAGACCTAAGCATCGCAAAAATGTAATTTCAGAGTCTGCTTCCTAGTCACACTCTCCTGGGTGGGCTTCTGTAGGGGTGGTGTGGAATTCAGAAAAGGAAATTTGAGTACAAGTAGTTTAGGGAACGTGGTGTCATGGAGACCAACTCCTGTGGAGAAATAAAGGGGTAGAAGAGAGTCCCAAACAAAGAAGAGGTGTCAGCTGATACCATAAAGGACCCTGGTACTGAGGTAGGTCCTCACAAGAGGATCTTTGAATTGGTCCTCGCTTGACTCCACTGGTGAGAATTTGCTTATTCATCCCAGATATAGTAAACAAGGATGTACACTTTGTCACAATCTTGGGGGGAAATCCTTCAGATACTCAGCTGAATCTTTAATATGTACATCAGCATTCATATGTGTACATTCTATATGTACGTAAAATTGTAAATTCCATCTTGGGTGGCAGTGTTGAGCAGCGCCTCATCGTGGGGTGTAGGGAACATTTAGACTGAATGAGAAATAATTTAGAATCACATAATGACCTTGTTAAAAAGTATATTCAGATTTAGTATATCTGGGGCAGAAATTCAAATGCTCAGCAGGGTGTCACACTGGCAGGGGCAGGTCCAAAACCTTGTTCAGCTTGTAGGCTAGTGGGATGAGAACTTATGCACCATGCTGATCAGTGTCAGATATTGGTTGATTCCTAGGAAGGGGTATGGCATTGAGTTTGGGGGCAGTCTTCAGCTAAACATGATAGCTGGGAGAAATGAATGCCTCTGAAAGAATTCTCTGGCAAACTATGGCATCTGCTATATTATGCTTATGTCAGCTGTGTGCCTAAATAATGTGTGTATATTTTTTCTTGAAAAGATTTATCATTTTACCTATTGCACCAAACTTTAGTATTCATTTGTTTTTCCCCTTAGAGACTCCAAGCTCCTTTTGGACAGACTTATGTCATACTTGTCTTAGGTGCTTCAGTATAAGAAACAACTTCAAGATAATATATGTTGATAAATTGATAGATGTTTTCGAGGATCACATGGATGAAAGAGATTAATCATGTATTTAAATGAACACATTAGAGCCATTGTAACAATACTATCAATCTGCTTTTAAGTGTTATTGGTTTTGTTTGGTGAAATTGCTTCCACTCCTACTCATTGCAACCCCACGTACAAAAGAATGAAACTGCCCATTCTTGTGCCATCCTGACAATAGTTCTTTGGATGGAGACCATTGTTGCAGCTACAGTGTTAATGCAGCTTGTGGAGAAGCATCTTCTTTTTGCTGTCCCTTTACTCTACCAGTTAAAAGGGCTTCCACCATAGCTTCATCTGTCCTGACAACCTGCTCCAAATCCATGAAAACAAATTCTCACCATCTTTGATTCTACAAAGCCTTCTTGTTGTAGTGCTTCTGAGACAGATTAATGTTTGTTCTTTAAGCAGTGCATGATATTTTCTGTCTGCTTTGCCAGAATCATAATGAAAACATACTGGTTCTTCTTGTCTTCTCTATTCAATGATCTATGTTCACATGCATATGAAGTGATTGAAATACTGTGACTTGGGTTAGACTCACATTTATCTGCAAAGTAACCTCCTTGCTTTTAAATACTCTAAAGAGGTCTTGTGCGGTAGATTTACCCAATGCAATGTGTAGTTGGCTTTCTTGACCACTGTTTCCATGGGCACTCACTGTGGAGTCAAACAAGATGAATTCCAATGGATATGTTACCGATTGGTCTAGTTGTGGGAATTTTAGTCTTACTTGCACTGAGTTGTAATCTTTAATAAAGGATGCAATCATTGATCTTCATCAGCAGGTGTTTCAAATCCTCCTCAATTTCAGCAAGCCATATTGTGTCATTTGCATATTTCAGGTTGTTAGTAAGCCTTCTTCTGATCCTGATGCTCTATTTTTCTTCATCAAACCCATCTTTGTTAATTTGCTCAGCATGCAGACTAAATAGAATGTTGAGTGGACACAACCCTCGTATACACCTTCCCTGATTTTAGACCATGCTGCATTCCTTTTTTTACTATTCACTCAATTGTCTCTAATTCCATAGGAGCAAAGAGTGGCATGTTTTGGAATTACCATCTTTCTCAAGCTTATCTTTAGCTTGTTATGATTCACAGGCAAATGCCTTGGGTTAGTCAGTTAAACACAAGCATCTTCCTGATATTCTCTGCTTTGAGCCAAGATCCATCTGATATCAGCAATGTTGTCCTTTGCTCCATATCCTCTTCTGAATCCTGCTTGAGTCCATGACATCTACTGGTCAGCGTACTGCTGTAACATCTGTTTGATGATCTTCAGCAAAATTTTACTTGCATGTGATATTAATGATATTGTTCTATAATTCGACTGTTCTGTTGGGTCCCCTTCCTTTGGAATTGGTACAAATATGGATCTCTTCCAGTGAGTAGGCCAAATAGCTATCTCCCAAAATTTCCTGGCATTTGAATGAGTGCTTCCACTGCTCCACTAGCCTGTTGAAACATTCCCAATGTTATTACATCAATTCCCAGAGTCTTGGTTGTGGCTAGTGCTTTCAATGTTGCTTGAACTTCGTTCTTCCGTACTATCGGATCTTGTGCCTATATTACCTTCTGAAAGGGTGGAATTTTAACTAGATCTTTTTGGTACAGTGTCTCTGTATATTCTTTCTATCTTTTCATGCTTCCTGCATCATAAACTATTTTGTTTATAGAATCTTTTACTATTTCAGGCTAGAAAATTTTCTTTATTTCTTTTCATTTAATAAACGCAGATACTGAGTGTGTTCTTCCATTTTGGTTTTCTTACTCTATGTCTTTTCCCATTTAATTATATTTCACATTGTCTTCTTTTATACTCACCTTGTAGATTTAAACATTTCTTGCATTTGCCTTTCCTACTGTATGATTAAGAGCAAGTGTCAAAGTTTTTTCCGATACCCCGTTTGATCATTTTTTTCTTTCCTGTCTTTTGAGTGACCATTGACTCTCTTCATATTTGTTGTTCTTGATGCCATCCCACAACTCTGCTGACATTGTGTGCTTTGCTGTTGATTTTCTCTTCATGAGTTTGGATTCTGTGTATGTGTTGTGTCTTGTCACTATCTTCCATTGCCATTGCATGCCATCATCTATCTCATGAGTATGTCTGAGACTTCACCATAAGGTGCACTGATTTATCAAGTTTGTGATGTTTCCAGAAAAAACATCACAAGTGGATCCTTAGTGTTTAGTCCTCACCACTGCAACATCAAAGGGTAGGTTGAATTGTAAAATGTGAACATGGCAGACAAGACCAGTGGTCTTATACTTTCCAACTGACTTCAAACTTGCTCAATCTGTTCCATCAGTGAGTCAAACTGGAATGGCCTCCTATTTTCAAAAGTTGCATGAAGTAGGACAATAACTGGAATGGGAAAATTTATGGGTTGATGCCTTAGTATGGAAGACACAGAAGAGGAATAATGAAATTTACTTGCATATAATATTAATTATATGATTTTATAATTTGATCATTCTGAGTGTGATGCACCTTTCAGGAGCATAATGCAGGAGACTGGATGTCTGTCAGGAATGTCAAGTGACACATTTTCAACATGATATAGCCAATCACTATCTTAGTTGCGGCAGCCATGTTTCCCACTCTGCCCAT
>PVJH01032890.1:0-22180 GCA_004026705.1 Nesogale talazaci | reverse complement strand
ATTCCAACCCAGTCCAGTCAAAGCCAACAAGTCTGATATTAGCCCATATATCTGATATTAGTCATAAAGTCTTCTTCAGACTCACAAAACCTATGCAATGATGCTGAACACAGGACTAGCACAGGCTTGTGGGTATAAAATCTTTAGATGCAGTGGTGTTGTAAGTGTCTCAGTGCTGGCAGGAGCATCCATGTGTCTTTTCTAGGTCGGGGTTTCTGCTTGCATCAGGGGAGGTCTATGTGACTTCTCGTGAGCGATGTCTCCCAGGGAGCCAGTCTTGTCAGTTAATTCTCCTGGGCAGTGAGTGTTGTCATTACAAAGTCTCCAAGGAAGTGAATCAAGAGAGACAGTGCCTCCACCTCTGAGAAGGAGTTACCACATTTCCCAGAATTCTCAGAAGGACACACACGCACACACACACACACACACAGGTCTCATTGACTATCCCCAGACTGACAGGCTAGACTCCACTCCTGCACTCTTAATCCTCAACTTGACACTAGATGAGGTGACTGCCACGCTTACCGACTCATGCCACTCCCTGTCTGGAGTGGGTTCTGATTCATAATGATCCAATCAGAGTAGAATTGCCCCTGTGGGTTTCTGAGATTGTAAATCTTCATGGGAAGAGAAAGTCTCATCTTCTTCCTGTGGAGCTGATGGGTTCATACTGATGACCTTATGTTGAGCAAACCAATGAAGCAACCAGGTCTCTTTTTATTTTTTAGATCTGATTTGGAAGTTGAATGAACTTTGTTTTAGAGGACAGAACTTCCTCTTCTCTTCCTTCTCCAAAAGTATGTGTCAGTGGGGGAAAAAATGTGACTATTGCACAGGATTCCGAAGAATCTATGCCACTCTCATGTTTTTGGAAAACATAATAGTTGTCTCTCAATTTGGGTGAGGAATTGGTTCCAGAGATACCCAAACTCATGGATGCTCAAGTCCCTTATATCAAATAGCATAATAGTTACATATAATCTGTAGAAAAGTTGTGGAACCATGCCTGAAGAGCTCTGGCTTCATAAGGGGAAAGAAAACTCAAACTCAACATCAGCCGGGTCCAACCCTATGAGATGGACATCAGACAAGAGAAGTTAACAGGTTGCAATTTGGAATGAGAAGTATTTGGGATACAATGCTTTGGTTTGGAGTACCTATTCTCTGCCAAGATCGTAGACATGCCTCTCTTTGGGTCTTGACCTACCAGTCATGAAGCCCCTTTGCCTCTGTTATGTTTCAGCAAGTATGACAACATTATTTAGAGCTGCCAATAAATGCTGGTAAACTTCATTCTGCCATAAGCATCAGTCTTGAGGTGCTCTCCTGTAGCTCAGTGGATAGAAAGCCTAGATGCTCCAATTAAGTGCTCAGAGGCACACTGCTCTGGGAGTCTCATGCCCGTAGGCACTCAGCTCTACTCACTTCATAAATGAAGAAGTCTATCTCCTGATCCCCTGCTCTTGGCTTGCTGCTGCCAAGATTCTGTTGTCCCCATTCCTTTGACACTCCTGGAATACAGTTCATTGCATAGAGATCTTGAGGTCCAGAGGATAAGTGATACTCTTGGTTCTTATTTCTTGATAGATGTGGGATTTCTCATCCCTCATTCCAAAATAATTCAATTAGTTCCATGCACCCTATTTGCATTGTCCCATCCAGTCATTTGGTGAGAGTTACAAAGACTATGATGAGAAGAGCCACATTGAGGGATTCACTGTGCCACATGACCCTTAACATTTCCTCCCATATACTTTAAATTAGTTCTAGATCACTAAAAATATATTAATGCTGTGCAAAGAGCATCTTATAGTCCCTCTTAATCTTTCAGGTATTGCCTTGATAACTTGATGTCTGTGACTTGTGAGTTCTTCAAGGGCCTAGAAACATTTTTAACTTTTTTAAAAATCGTGGGCCTTAGGTTCACACCCTGCTCTTCCCCTCATTCATAATGATGTTGTTCTTGTTCTTTGATGCTAGATACCTGCTCTCTTCAGCCCCTCTTGATCACACAGGCTGGTGTGCTTCTTCCCTGTGGGCTTTGCTCTTTCTGTGCTGAGCATCAATTCATTTATCTTCAAGTCTTTGAGACTCCAGGCAATCATTTGGTAGATGGGCACTATCCATTTCTTCTACTCTGTTTGCCTCTGTATCCATTTATCTTCAGCAATTGTATCAGGAGTCAATTGGTCCATTGATTTTGAATTTTGTTCTTTGATGCCTGATACCTGATTGTTTCAGCACCTCATGATTGCACAGGCAGATGAGCTTTTTTATAGTGGGTTTTGTTGCTCCTGAGCTAGAGGGCTGCTTGTTTATGCTCAAGTCTTTAAGACCCCAGATGCTGTAACTTTTGATAGCTGGGCACCATCAGCTTTCTTCACCACTCTTGCTTATGCTCCTATATGTCCCCAGTGGGCACCTCGGGGATGTGTGCACACAGTGATATGTGTCCCCCCCTCCCCCTTTGATGTCTGTTGCCTAGTCCTTTCACTACCTGGTGGCCATGCTGGCTGTTGTGCTTCTCTGTGTGGGTGGGGTCTCGTCTCAAGTAAATGGTCTATTGTTTATCTTCATGCTTTTAAGACCACAGGGCCCAGTGGTGGGTAATTGGTCACTCCTTTACAGGGGAGTCATGGGGAGGAGACAGATCAGTCAAGGTGCAGCCAGGCAGTGATGATGCATACAACTTTCCTCTAGTTCCTGAAGCCTTCACCCCTCCGCCCCCAACTATTATGGTCGCAACCCTGCCTTACAAATCCAGATGGACTGGAGAAGGTACACTGGTAGAGAGGGGAGGTGAAGATATGGGGAAACCAAGATGGATGAGCCCTTTCAGGCCAGTGGTGAGATTGGAGCTGCTGGATGGGTGGAGAGAAGGTGGGGTAGAGAGATGGAACCAACTTCAAGGATATACACAGAAGCTCCAATTTGAAGGATGGGCATCGAAGGAGTGGGTTGCGGGAGAGGTCAGGCAGTGTAAGATATGACAGAACAATAATAATTTATAAAGTATTGAGTGTTGGTGGGGAAGGTAGAGCAGGGGAAGAGAGGAAAGGATGGAAAGTCGCTATCAAGGGCTCAAGGGGAAAGGCAGATATTTGGAGAATGATAACAGCAGCAGACATGTGAAGGTGCTTGGCACAGTATGTTTATTTATATATTGTGAAAAATGATATACGAGCCCCCAGTAAAATGGTTTATAATTTAAAAAAGAGAAAAAATTGTGAATTAGGTGATTGTTTTACATTCCAGATTATATTTGTATTCAAGAGTTTAAACTACTCATCAATAATGCTTTCCCACACATAAAACAAACTTACCATAATTCCTCTTTGATTTCTCTTTTCCCTTCACCCAAGTTAATATCTATATTTGCTCTATTTCTCTTCACCTAAGTTAATATCTGTCAGCTCTCTAGCCTATTTCCTAATTTTTCTTCCCTGTCCTTTCTTACCACCCTTGCCTTGAAGTCTTCTAAAGTCTTCTTTTTGGAAAGAAAGTCTTTGTTTTGATCACTCCCCCACCCCTAATAACAGTGGTCTCATGTTTGTCCTTTTGTGATTTCACTCAGCAAAGAGTTCTAGATGTTCATACATGCCATGAAATGTTTTGTGGTTTCATCATTGTTTTTGATGATGCATAGTGTTTCATTGTGATGCATAGTATACCAGTTTCTCTATCCACTCTTCTACTGTTGGGTATATGGGTTGTATCCAATTTCTTGCTTTGTGAACAAGGACATAATGAATTAATGAACTGTGTGCATATATCTCATAATACCATGACTCTTATTTATTTAGATTATATATCCAGCAGAGGGATTGCTTATTTGTATGGAATTTGAATTCGTAGTTGGTTGAAATGGCTCCATATCACCTTACCCAGTGATTGTATGTATTTACAGGCCCTGCCAGCAGTACATGAGGGTTCCAATCTCTCCACAGTCATTCAGAACTTATTTTGGCTTTCTTCCTTTTGAGAAAAAGGAAGAGTAAGGTAGCATCTCATTGTTGCATTGATTTGCAGCTCCTAAATTGTTATTGTCATGCTAGTCATTTGGATGTCACCTTTGATGAATGGTTTCTTTATGTCCTTCTAAAAACATTTATGAGACCTGAATTAAAAAACAAAACAAGCAAAAAAGACCAACCTCTCACAAATAGGAAAACAACCCAGAGAAAGAAAAACTCATCAATTTTATTTAATGAATAGTGTGCATTATTGCCAATTTCACAACAAATGTGAAAAGTAGATATATTACTGTTACAAAGGTCAATTTTACAGGCAATTAACATATCACAACCAATAGAAAAGTCAGTGAGTTGCAAATGATTTCAAAAAGAAAAATTATACAAAATTTCTTTTAAGTTTTCATTACAAAAATTATATTTAATGTGGGATATGGGTAAATTCTAATATGCTTGCTGAGATGTGGGAGAGAACTTCCAGAAATAAAAGTGTTCAGGCTTTTGAAGGTTTTTCAAACAACCCTGCCTCCTGTATTATCTCCATTTAGTTATTCCACAGGCATTTAAACCTTGGCATGTCCAAGGACAAATTCATCTTCTTCCTTCCCTGGTATTCCCTATTTTAGTTGGCAACACCCTGATTGCTGGAAGTCATCATTGGCTTCCTGAGCTCATTCAGGCCTCCAAATATGACCCCCCCCCCATTCAATCAATCACTATTTCCTATTGGTTTTATCTCTTAATTATATGTTAAATTCATCTGTTCCCTTTCCTATCACACTGCTCTGTTTGGACCCCTGTTCATAGCTTACCTTAACCAGTGCAATAACCTCACAATTCTCCCTGCCACTACTCTGTCTATCCCTGGCTTCTTCTTGATACTTCCCTGGAGTGAGGTCTAACTCATGGTGACCTCATGGACAAAAATACAGTATGTTGCCCTGTGCTATCTTCATGACAATTGATGGACTTAACTCCATTGTTGCAGTGACTGTTTATTTTGTGGAATTTCCCACATAGAAAGCTCATCTTCTAGTCCTAACTCCTATTTTGGACTACTCTGTTGTGATCCGTAGAATTTCCCTTGTTAATTTTGGAAGAAGATCACCAGACTTTTCTTCCTAATGTGTTTTAGTTTGGAAGGGCGAGTAAAACCTGTAACCTGTTTACCATGAGTGACCCTCCTGGTACTTAGAGGGCCAATGACATTAGAAACACATAGACTATGGTAATAGGACAAATTGAGAGATGGTGTACTCTTTTTACCCTGGTGTTCAGTTTTTTTGTCAAGAACTTAACATTTTAAAGTTAAGATTATAGAGAAGTGAAAATTCAAACTAGGCCTTCTCCTTCATTCTACTGCTTAAAAAGCTTCAATGTTTTCTTATGAAATGCCAAAAGAAAATCTGAGCTCCATATCTTTGCACACAAGAACCACAAATACTGCTTTCACACATTTCTCCTCCTGCTCCCCCATCATCCTCATTTCTCCGTTCTGCAGACGGGGTGCTTGATAGCCAACCAAAAAATGCTGGACAATGTTTGGTCTTCTTACGTCAGGATTTACTCCTAGTGGTCTCAGCTTAGGTGTTACCAGTTTAAGAAAGCCTTCCAAGAACATCTCAGACCTGGGCAGATTTCTCCCCCTTGTCACACACAGCACCCACCTTTATCACAGACTTCTTCTTGCTGTGAGCTACTGTGGTGTCAGCTCTGACTCCTGGCAGCATATGTAAAATCGAATGAGATGTTGCTGCATCCTACACCATCTTCATCTCTTTGGTATATTTGAATCTGTTTTTAGGGAAAGTGCTTCAAACTATCCCATTGAGAATTCCCCTAGTTTTCACTAACTCTCAACCAAGCACAGCATTGTTTTCTAGCATATCACAGACACATCCTACATTGCAGCAATATAGTTAGCTGTCCTTCTTTACCTACTGGGGTAAAGATGAAGTTTTCTATTCCTATAAAGAGTTACAGTCTTCAAAACCCCATGGCCAGTTCTACCCTGTCCTATAGGGTCACCATGATTCAGCACTGACTTGATGGCAGTAAGTTTGGAGACCTTTTTTTTTTTTGTAACTTACTTAATGAGAGTTTTATAGGTTGGAAGAGGTGCTTCTGATTCTCAAATTTCCATGACTTATTGCAAAACAGAAGTCAGTTTCTTAATCAGGATCAGCTTATTAGGGGAATGGTTCCTCAAATATTAACCACTCTGAGAGATTAAGTTTTAACTAGAATCCTTAAGTAAAACCCAGACAAATTCAACATGATAATTGAAGGTGGATTACCCAAATAAACAAGGTAAGCATGGACTTACTTGTTGTGTTATTCTGAACAGAGTAGAGAAACAAATCCATAGAAACTCTTAGGTATATAAGAAAGAGATTTATGTACACAATTAATTGAATATTAAAAAATACATTCCAGTTGAGGCCAAGTCCATAAGTCTGATATTAGCTCACATTTCTGACAACACTCTATAAAGTTCTCTTCAGACTCACGAAACATGCAATGATGCAGAATGTACATCACAGGCCAGTGGGTAGAAAGTCTTTGGATCCAGTGGCATTGTATACAGCTCAGCACTGGCAGGGGTCTCTGTATGACTTCTCATCACCCAGGGTTGCATCAGGGATGGTCCATGTGGCTTTTCCTCAGGGATGTCTCACAGGAAGTGAGCCTTGCCAGTTGAGTGTCTCCAATGAAGTGAAAGAGTGTCTCCTGCTTCCAAGAAGGAAGTACCAAATTTCCCAGAATTCTCAGAGGAGAAAGCCATTCCCACATAGAGGTCTCATTGGCTGTCTCCAGATTGACAGGCTAGACTTCACCCCTAAACTCTTAATCCTCAAATTGATACCAGATTAGGTGACTGCCACAGACTACCCTTTGTCATTTTGACACTTTCACATATCTCTGTAACCATATGTAATTTTCAAACAAACAATAATAAAATCATATCTGTACCTAAAATGCACACAATTCAACATATGCCAACTTCATTTAAGCATAACATTCTATCAGTGAACAAAGCAAAAAGTATTCTATGCCTATCAATTGCAGTTAGGTAACACTCACACCTTAATCCTATGAATATATATCCTCCCACCTATGAGAGTTTATAAGCCTATCACCACATGCCTTTATTCTCCTATTTTGGGTATTCTATTTCCATATTGCCCACTTATCTCAACCCAAGTGCTCCGAGGAAACAATATTTTTGACATGAAAAATCTTCATTCCAGTTGTAACCTTGTGAAGTCTACATCCATAAGTAAAATCAAATCAGGACTGACCATCCATAAAGTCTACAGCAATATGCACCAGTTCACAGGCTCAAAGAACTTTTCTTCATCTAGTTGTATCACAGTCAACTCAATGTGGCTGACTAACTTAGCCTCAGCAGGGTGTTCATTGGTCACCTTACCATGTCCCCATCACAAATTCACAACAAGCCTAGCCCTCTCATGCTAGGTCATGAACTTCAGACCAATCAACCCCATCTTCCCTTTTCCTTTAGTTCCTTGTAACAAGGTCCATGGATGTTGGGGGCCAGACTCAACCTTTCTCTTTATTAGCTGCATTTCTCCCACTTCCACTCAACATGTACATCCAGGTGGCCACTTAGCAAGCATTTCAGGCTGCCACAGATTTCTTCTAACAGTCAGTCATAGAAAGGAGTTTTCTTCATGGTTTCAGATTTTTTCAAGCTTCTAAACATAACCATTAATTCAAGATTTTAAAAAATCCTCCCTGTTCTTTCTTCAATCTGTCAATCTTGCCCTTAAGCAGATCTCTTATAATGCAAATGTCATGAGTATTCCAAAATACTGGGTGAGGGTAACCTCTTCAGAGACTTCTTTGAATGTGTGTTCTATACCCATCTAGAGATCAAATCAATGGTCTGAGGCAAGTGGATTTACATGCTCTCAATTTTTCATACATCCCCCAATCATTTCCTTCAACCATTACATCAATAGCAATAAGCAGAAGAATTCTGTATAAACAAAGTAGAATCAAATGCTAAACTAAAATTTAAAAAAATCATTTTACTGGGAACTCATGCAACTCTTATCACAACCAATACATGCATCTATTGTATGCAAAGCATATTTGTACATTTGTTACCATCATCATTCTCAAAGTATTTTCTTTCTACTTAAGCCCTTGGTATTAGTTCCTCATATTTCCCCTCCCTGCTACCTCTTCCCTCATGAACCCTTGATAATTTATAAATTATTATTATTTTTGTCATATTATTTTTGTCATTATTATTTTCACTGTCTGACGCCTCCCTTCGTCCACTTCCCTGTTGTCCATACCCCAGGCAGGAGTAAGTTGCATGTAGATCCTTGTAATTCGTTCCCTCTTTCTATTCCACTGTGTTAGAGAGGGTTCTCTAGAGAAACAGGACACTAGGAATTCTCTTTATATACTTATATATAGAGAAGGGTATATAACATAAGAAAGAAACAGTAAAGTAATCTATAAAGCAGTACAGATTGCTTGGTGCAACTCACTTGTGTGAGGCAGCTAGAAGACTGACAGTCCTTCAAGTCTTGAGAGCCGCTGAGTAGTCCTCTGTAGAGCAATCCAGGCTATCTGGTCACAGGCAGCAAACAGCAGAGCAGGTCACCAACAGTCAGCCAGATGACAGAGTCCAACAGTCCCCAGCTCAAGAGACGTACATCCCAGGAGCGTGGCGAAGTAGGGCTTGAAGGAACCTCAACTCACAGCAACACAGTCCATGATTAGGTGTCCCACGGGTAGTGTTGCTTGGAGGTTGAGGCACAGGATGAACAAAGCAGCTGTCTGGTCAGAAGATCCAAAAGCAACGGCTTGCTGGGCCCTTCCCATCTCTGCCCTTCAATTCATCCCGTGTATTCATTGGTCATACCGTCACAACAGATCCACCAATCTTCTGTGGCCATGTTGGCATAACAAACCTGCCCATCACATCCATCTTCCCTCCACCCTTCAGGTATCGCTACTCTCACCACTGGTCCAGAAGGGATTATGTGCCCTGAATTCCCCATGTTTCTGGTTCTTATCTGGACCAATGCACATCCCCTGGTCTAGTGGATTTGTAAGGTAGAATTGGGGTCATAATAGTGGAGGGAAGGAAGCATTTAAGACTAGAGAAAAGTTACATATTTCCTCATTGCTACACTGTATCTTGACTAGTTCGTCTCTTCCCCACGACCTTTTGGTAAGAGGATGTCACTTCACCCACAGATGGACTTTGGGTACCCAATATATACTCCCCCTCATTTATAATAATATATTTTTAGTCCTTCGATGCCATATACCTGATCCCTTTGACATCTCATGGTCACACTGGCTGGTGTGCTTCTTCCATGTGGGCATTGTTACTTCTTAGCTAGATGGCCACTTGTTTACTTTCAAGCATTTAAAACCCCAGATGCTATATCTTTTGATAGCTGGGCATCATCAGATTTCTTCACTACCTTTTGCTTATACACACATTAGTCTTCAGTGATCCTATCAGGAAACTGAGCATCATGGAATGTCAAATTAATAGAAGGAAGTGTTCTATTGAGGAAGTACTTGAGTGGAGGTCCAATGCCCACCTCCTGTCTTAATACTAACCTTATATAGGCACATAGATCTATTTCTCCATCATCAAATACAAATATACTTACCTATGTACTTTCTGGTATTTAGACCTCTATAAATTCTTTCCCAGTTCTTTCCTCTATTTCCTTTTATTTTCCTCTTGTCCCACTATCATGCTCAGTCTTCATTTGGGTTTCAGTAATTTCTCTCTGTTACATGACTCTTGATCAATCCTTTTCAGATCTCTCACATCCATCTTGTCCCTGATTTTGGATTACTAGCTGTTATCTTATCCTGGGTTGGTCAACACCATCTCTTTTCCTCCACCTCCCCATCTTCCATGTCTCCCAAGAACCATCAGTCCCATTGTTTTTTCCTTCAGACTATTCAGCCTATCTTATCTAGATAGACTGGCAGAGATAATAATATGTGCCCCCACCCAAAAAAAGACATTGTAAGATGAAGCAACCAGAGAAAACAAAATGATAATGACAACTAATAAACCAATGTTCAGAAAAATATAAATAAGTAAAACATATAAATAACAATAACAAAATAAAAACCTGTAAATCGTTCAAGGTCTGTTCATTGATCTCCAGAAGTGTCTCCCAGTTGAGTTTGATGGAATCTGGCCCCCAAATTTATCCTTGATACTCCCTCAGGATCTCCATGCTCTGCTCCCCCTGTTGCTCTGCTACACACCCTTCATGATTTCCCTTGGTGTAGTGGGATCAGACAGGGTACCATCTTGACCCTGCTTCTCCATTGTTATCCCCGTAGGGTCTTGGGTCAGTAAGGGATGCCATACTAAACTAAAATATTAAGACAATCAAGTTCAACCCTTATTTAGCTTATCTAAACTATTCTATTGATACAAAAGTATTGGATTAGCTTTCTGAAGGCTTCAAACCATAGACAGGTTTTCTGTAAGCCATTTTCCTTAAGCAGCATGGTTTCTGAGAAACTCAAGTGGTGATTTTTACCTGTGAGCTAAAAATATACATTAACAATATGCATTTTCACCATTTCATACAGGAATAACCAAAGACAACATCCAAACAAAGCAATCAAACTTTTAACTTTCCATATTGTTGCCAGGAAACAACTCAGTAAACTGCAAGGACATATCTGACTTCTGATAGCCAAAGAAGAAACACTATCATGAGGCAGGAGTCAAGTACACATCTACTGTCCATCTTTATGATTTGTTTCTCCAGCACACCACTCCCAAGGTACCATAATGTGTTAGATTGGGTAGACTAGAGAAATAAAACCTTAAAAACTCTTAGGTGTGAAAGAAAAGGGATTTATATACAAGAACAATTAAATATTGAGAATGCATCCAGTCCAGTCCATACCAAGTCCATAAGTCCGATATTTACCCATATGTCTGACAGCAATCTGTAAAGTTCTCCTCGGACTCATAAAACACATGTAATGATGCCGACTATAGAAAATCACAGGCCAGTGGATAGAAAGTCTTTGGATTCAGTGGTGTTGTAAACATCTCAATGCTGGCAGGGGTCTCTGCGTGTCTTCTCAGCACCCAGGGTTGCATCAGGGTTGGTCCGTGTGGCTTCACCTCATATAAAGGGTAATTTCTTACTTGCTAATCAGTAATGAACAATTTCACATGCTTTTCACCATATTCTTATGTTTATTTTGCTTACTGGGTACTCAGGCCTGGTCAAAAATTACAAATTTGGTAAAGAGTCTCTGATTCTGTAGGAAGGTGCTAAATGGGCTTGAGAGGAAGAGATGCCACTCATCCCTAGATGCAGATTCTTTGATGTGGTGGAAAACATGAAAAATTTCACGACAGATTAGTAATGAAGCATCTGGAAGTCTGTAATAACCTTGCATATTGGGTAATCTGATGTTGCAGGTGTCATGTAGAATTAGTCTAATGTGACCCTTTAGCAGAGGACAAGTTGAGAATCAAGGGACATGGTCTTTGGAGTGAGGAATACAACCTCTTGTTTTTTTTTTTTTTTTTGGAGGAGGCATCACTGCCTTTTGGTGGGAGTGGGAGGCCCAGCCTTGCTCCTGGAGAGCTGCTGCAGGCTTTGAACCACCAAGCCAGTGGGCCACAGTCCCGCATTCAACCACTACACCACCGGGGCTCAGCCCCAAATCAACCCCTTTATGTCACAACTAACACAGACTTAATTATGTGCCACCAAGGAGACTACACTCTAGTTATTAATTTCTTTCTGTTATTTACTAAGAATTTGTTGAAATTTGATTAGGTGTCATTGAGATTGGTCTCTATTCTGATCTGGTCCAAGAGATGCTTTCCCTAAATTTTTCACTTATGTAGATACTGTTCTAATTATCCCTGCTGTTTTACCATACAGAATTTCCTTCCAAGTATCAAGATTCCATACTGAAAAGGAGTCTCATTCTCCTCCTCTACACTTGCTCGATGCCCACTAGAATTCCCTGTCTGCATCTCAGGAGATGGCTTTTGATAGCTTCGCAAATTCTGACTGGCTGTTCCTAGCCTCTAAAACTTTTCTTATCTGTACCTGCACCTTCCTAAGCCTTGCAAGCTCAACTATCTCAGCATCAACACAGATATGAGACACGAGTGAGAAGACAGGTTTGTTTTCGAATAGACTTTTAAGTAAAGTGGCCACATTTAGCAAGTAATAATGTAGCATGCCTGGTTAAATTTTAATTGGATTTTTGGGGTGCAAATATGCCCATGTAAAATAAATTATTCTTTGTTTATCAGAAATTTACTCTTAACTGGTGTCCTTTTCTTATCCGACTTGATAAGATAAGTCAGATCTCCTATACTTAAGGTATACCCAAGTACTCACTCTTATGTACATTAGACAGAGATATTTTTCATTTTCATCAATAAATGTACTCATTTTCACTTTCCTAAAGCAAAGATACCCTTTTGGTTTCTCAAATATTTCTCTGCTTAGAACATAAGTCCATAAAATAGTTATTCTTATCTTATTCCTGTGCTTAGAAAACAGTATTATAATGACAATAATATTGATGCCAGAGCTTAATTTCCGGGATGTATTAGTTTCCTGGGAGCCCTTGGATGTATGTTAACTAAAGGGTGAAGATTTCAATACATCCAAAATTACTTTGGAAGAAGCATGTAGTGGGCTGTCAGTCAATGAAGAAAAGATGGAAAGAGAAATATGGGGCAATATTGAAAAAATAAATGAACAAAATATTGAATGGTGCAGGAAGCATCAAAAGTAGATGGAAGGAATGCAATCAGTGAACCAAACAGAATACTAGATGTATTGATTGGATTTCGTTGTATGCAGATTACATTTTTCTATCACATACAACACTGTACTTCAGATTGATCTTGACCTTGGATGCATTGCCAGTTCTCTTGATTATGTCATTCCCGGGATAGTAAACCATGTAATTTTCTGATTCAAAATGGCCAATATGAGTCCATCTAAATTCACTAATCCCTAGAATGTCAATTTTGATGCATTTCATTTCCTTTTTAAAGAGTTCAGATTTTCCTATGTTCATATTTTCTACAAACCAAGTTCCAATTATTAAATATTTTTGCATCTGTTTTTTTCTCCTTCTCATTTTGAGTCATGCCCAAACATCAAATAGAGGTCCCAAAGACTTTCTTCTCACAGACTTTACTACTCAAGAACTACTTGAGTACTTCTTCCTTGGGGATATTTATATTTTGTCTTCTGGTACTATCTTTGACAAATTTCACATCTAGACATTAGGTCTTCTGTGTGGGATGATGCCTATATGCTATCCATAAAGTTTTCAGTGACTTAGTGAAGTGGACAACCTCTTACTTCTTAGTCAGGAAGTTCTGTTGAAACTTATTCACTCTGGGTGACTCTGCTAGCATTGGAAATAGAAATGATGTATCTTCAAGAATCCCAGGAATGTACAGGCCAACACAGTTCCAAAAACTGCTGGACAAGGGATGGACACTTGCCATTAAAAGCATGGAGTGGAACCAGTGACCCAGAGCTAGACAGAAAGGCAAGAAAGCCCAGCCTGCATTGTGGACACATCAAGGTTTAAAGATTAGGTGGAAAAAGAAGAACTGGCAACATTTGAGAAGGAAACTGAGACAAAGGGAGATGAATCAGAACTATGAGACAACAGGTTAGCCATAGCTTTGAATGGTGATATGCTTCAAAGGCAAAGGCGGTCAGATGCATGTATGGTGGACTGCCACTAGCAGGTAAAGTAAGATCAAAGCAAGAAGCTGAAAACACGTGAAGCAATCCTTGACTGGACCTAGGCCAACTTAGTGGGAGCAAACAGAAGACTGTAATAGGAGTGCAGGAGAGCATGAGAGGTGAGAAAGTGGATCATACATGTAATCATGTATAAATAACTTCTCAGAGATGTTTTTCTATGAAGACAATCATAGAAATAAAACTAGGCGATACCTAGTTTCTCTAATTCCAGAATTCATTTTTGTTAACCTCTGTGCCACACTAGCTCCCATAATTAAATCAAATAGGAAGTGAGTACATAAGCTATGGCTTATTCAATCTGAAGATGAACTCCAGATGAAATAGTAAAAAGTTACAAAGCCATGTCCATGATGTGAATCAAAGTCCTAAATGTTGACATCACACCATTGATTTCTTCATCTCATCACCTCATGCACCGATCACATAGACACATAGGAATTCAAGGAGTGGCAGAAGCCTCCACTGCATTTTAATAAATTTTTCCCTGAAGATGTCTGCTTTTGAACTCTTTGGCTTCAGCCTTCCCTGAGCTATGTGACATCTGTGCTCTGTAGCTTGAAAGCCAAATAATTGCCTCATCATTTGTGAACATTGGCTTTGTAGATGCATAGTCAAATCTCAGTCAAAATAGAAATAGAAATGTATTAACATGCATGATGACATTAATATATTTATTCAGTCAGTTATCCCGCAAACACTGACTGGGTGTCCATTCTGATAAGTATTGTGCTAGACACTGGTCTATATGATGAAGAAGACACAGACATTGTTCCCAGGACTGCAGAGTAGGGTTATGGAAAAGCCTATTAAAACGAGTTGTACTAAAGCAGACTGATGCAATATTAGAGACATCTAACATCTACTAGTGCCCTGGTCCTATGACTTAAATTGTGGGCCTCAAAAAGATATGTTTAAGTTCTAACAACTGGTATCTTTGACTATGATGACTTTCTTGGGAAATAGCATCAATGCCGATATGATTAGTTAAGAAGGGATCATACTATCATAGGTGAACCTTAGTCCAATATGACTGTTACCCTTATAAAATGGGGAGGAGAAACAGAGAAAATATAGGGAAGCTGCCATGTGATGACTAATGTAAAATGTGGAGTGATGCAAATATAATCCAAAGAGTACCAAGGATTGGCAGGAACCACCAGAAGTTAGGCAAAAGAAAAAATCACTCTCATGGAAACTTCAGAGCCTTCAGGATCCAGGTATACTTTGATTTTGAATTCTAAAAGCAAGCATTATGAGAGAATAAATTTGTGTTGCTTTACACCACTCAGTTGATGATTCCATAGCTCAGTTGATTGTTTTGGAAACCAGGAAACTAATATACCTTGTAAGTTGAAGCAATCTAGGTGTGAAAGGTGGCGTGTGTGTGTGTGTGTGTGTGTGTGTGTGTGTGTTTCAAATGAGCCTAATGAGGAGGGGAGGTCTGAGGTAGGCCCTGAATAGTAATTGGGATATGCCTGGAACAGGGCACAGCATTAAGAAAGATAGCAACACATCGGTTAATGATGTGAACAAGCATGACCCAACACTGCAAATGCAAGGGGGTATTTAGGAAAGATGAAGGGCAGAAAAGCAGCAGGAGCTGAGACTAATACAGAGGTTGGCCTTGAGTATTTAATCAATCAACCAAGTTGTTTGTTTGTTTTTTTTAGGGTCTAATATATACTCGTGACCTGGGTTGCTTGTTAAAGAAATAATGGTGAGCAAAAGCAGACCTTCACTTGTCTATCAGTTTGTTGCACTGTGGTGGCTTGTGAGTTGCTGCAAGCTATGTCAGTGATCTTTCACCCACGTGAATATGTTTCAGCAGAGTTTCCAGACTAAGAACAATCTACAGAGAAAGAATACATTGTCGCCTTCAGAGGAATTAGCTGGTGAAAACACTATGGATAGTACATAAACATTGTTAGATACTGAAGGCCTCGTGAATAGAAGCGGAACAGTGTTAGAGAGCGTGCCAGAAGGTCAACCACTCAGGTCAGAAGGAACTCGAAATGTGACTGAAGACTAGCTGCCTTCTCAAAATAGTGCCAACTGGAAGGATGCTGATGAACTAAAACACATGGGATTCAAAGCTTCATAATTTTCATTTACTGATAGGCACAACACAAAACGAGAAAAAAAAAGAGCTGCAAAAACCTAATAATAATTGGAACTTGGTGAAAAAAAAACCCAAAACCAAACCCAAAACCAAGACACGTTAGAATCCCAGGCAATTCTTCTTGCATGCAAAATAACATATTTTAAACTTGAATTATTTGAGGGGCAAAGCTAGATTCATGACAAACATACCCCGATCTAAATGTAGCATATGCTTTTATGCATTAAGATTTTTGAGCCTGAAAGACAAGCCAGTCTAGTGTCCACAATTGACAGGCCAAGATAAAAGCAGGGCCTTTTACCCTGTTTCTAATGAAGTGAAATATTTCCTCCGTGGGCTTTCCGCAGGGCTTCCCTGCTGTACTCACCCGTCAGGCTGTGTGGCTGAGGGGGAACCATCCTCTCATAAATGTCATACTGCTGCTGTCCGAATTGGTCCATGTTGTGAACAGTCCTTTGCAGTGAAGGTCCCAGGTGCTGTGGGACGGCGGTCATCCTGGAGCATTTGGGGGAGGATGACCCCACCTGGCTTTGGGGTTTCTTTCATCATAAAAATTATAACAGTTTTATCAGCTCATAATCAACATATCATATAATTCAATCATTCAATCATATTACAACGAGTGGTACAGTCATCATCACAGTTAATTTTAGAACATTTTCTTCATTGTTATATTTAGTGCTATACTCCCCATTTCTCCCGAACCTCCTCTACCATAATTCCAAGAAACCAATAATCCAGTTATTGTTTCTGTATATTTTCCTGTCCTGCATTTTATATACAGAAACACACACACACAACACAACAACAGCAGAAAAATCTCAAAGGAAAGAAGAAAATATTAAAAACTAGAAAAAGTTAAAAAAAATTTTAATTGTATATGACAGAGGAAATAATGGGCAATGAGGGTGTTTCTTGGGGGCAGATGTGCTTATATCAAGGGCTCCACTAGGCCCTTGAAAAGTAGAAAGTATTTGGAAATGAATATGGCAACATGTATACAAATATGCTTGATACAAATGATGTATTGAATGTTATAAGAGCTGTAAGAGCCCCCAATAAAATTATATTAATAAAAAAATAATAATTGGAACTTGGAATGTACAAATTATGAATGTAGAAAAATTGGAAGTCATTGAAAAGGAAATGTACTCCATAAAAATCAACATTCTAGGTATTGATGAGCTGAAATGTTATTTCTCATTTCAAATGAGAAAAATCTATGGCTTACTATGCTGAGAGTGACAGATTCAAGAGGACTGACTTTGCATTTATCATCAAAAGGGACCTTTCAAGATTAATTGTGAAATGCAATGCTGTCTGTGATATGAGAATATCTATCTGTATACCAAGAAATCCAATCGATCTAACTATTATTCAAATTCATGCATGAATTACTAAAGCTCATGATGAATATAATTGAGGAATTTTAACAATACCTTCAATCTGAAACTTATTAAACAGTCAATGTGCATTGATAAGTATTGACAATTGAAATGCAAAAGTTGGCAACAAAGAGTAATCGTATTTGGAAAACACAGTCTTGGTGCTAGAAACAAAGCTGGAGTTTAGATAATAGAATTTTGTAAGACCAATTACTTGACTTCTTCATGAAAAATACTTTTTTTCAACAATGCAAAACACTATGCAGGTGGGGCTGAGCCCCGGTGGCATAGTGTTTGAGTTTAGGACGACAGCCCACTGACTTGGTGGTTCAAATCCAGCAGCAGCTCTCCAGGAGCAAGACTGGGCCTCCCACTTCCACCAGAGAGCAGTGATGCCCACCTCCCTCCAAAACACTATACAGGTGGATAGAGTATACAGAAACACAATTGACTATGTCTGTGGTAAAAGATGAGGGAGAAGTTCAATATCAGAAGCCAAACCCTGGCCATAGGATGATTGTGAAACACTTGATCAACTGCTCATATTTAAGTTCAAGTTGAAACCATAGAAAATTAAAATAATCAAATGTAATGTTGAGTATAGCCCACCTAAATTTCCAGACTATCTCAAGAACATATTTGATGAATTGAATCCTATGGACACAAGACCTGATTACATCAAGGACATCATACACGAAGAAAGAAAAAGGTCACTAAAAGTACAGGAAAGAAAGAAAAGTTCAAGGTAGATATCAGAAAAGACTCTGAAACCTGTTTTCAGTCACAGTTAGCAGGCAAATGAAAGAAATAACAAAGTTAAAGGGTTGAACAAAAAATTTCAAAGGGAAGCTCCAGAAGACAAAATAAAATACTATTATGAAATGTCCAAAGATGTAGAATTAAAGAACCAAGTAGGAAGAACATGCTCAGCATGTCTGAAATTGAAAGACCTAAAGAGAAACCTAAATCCATGAACTGCAATATTGAAAGATTCTATGGCAGATAATTGAAAGATACAGGAAGCATCAAAAGAAGATGAAATGAATACACAGAGCCACTATACCAAAAAGCGCTAGTTAACATTCAGCCAGTTGAAGAGGTAGCATATGATAAAGAACCAATGAGATGAAGGAAGAAGTTCAGGACCCACTGAAGGCATTGGTCAAAAACAAGGTCCAGAAATGGATGGAATATCTATTGGAATGATTTAGCAAGCAGATAAAGCTCTGGAAGCACTCATTTGCCAATGACAGGACATTCGGAAGTCTACTACTTGACCAACTGATGGGAAGAGATCCTTATTTGCACCCATTCCAAAGAAAGATGACTTTAAAAACTTCATAAATTATAGAACACTATGATGAACATCACATTAAAGTGAAATTTTCTGAAGATCATCTAGCAATCATTGCAGCAGGACATTGACAGGAAGCTACAGGAGATTCAGACCAGATTCAGGAAAGGACATGGAAAAAGGTAAATCATTGCTGCTGTCAGATGGACATTGGCCAAAAACAGAGGATGCCAGAAATAGGTTTACTTGTGTTTTATTGACTATGCCAAATCATTCAATTGTGTGGATTAATACAAACTATGGATATCCTTGAGAAATATGAGAATTTCAAAACACTTAATTGGGCTCATATGGAACTTGTACATGGATCAAGAGGTATTTTATGTTTTAACAGAATAAGGCAATGTATTGTTTGAATTCAGGAAAGGTCTGCCTCAGGGTCGTCTCTTTTTACAATATCTATTTGATCTTGATACTAAGCAAATGATCAGAGAAGTTGGATTATATGAAGAAGGATATGGCTTCAGGATTGGAGAAATACTTATTGACAACCTTCAATATGTAGATGACATAACCTGGTTGCTGAGTGTGAGGAAAGCTTAAAGCACTTGCTGATGGAAAGCAAGCACTGCAGCCTTCAATATGGGCTATCACTCAATGTCAAGAAGACCAACATCCGTACAACATGACCAGTAGGTAAAATCATGATAAAAATGGAAGTTGTCAAGATTTTGTCATACTTGAATCACAATGAATGCTCATGGAAATAGCATGGAAGAAATCAAATGATGCTTTGCATTGGGTAAATCTGCCATCCAAGACCTCGTTAAAGTATTGAAAAGCAGGAATGTTATTTTGAGAATTAAGGTGTGCCTGTCCCAAGTCATGGTGTTTCCTATCACCTGATATGCAGGTGGAAGTTGGACATTGAATAAATAAGACAAAAGAAGAATCGATGCAATTGAATTATGGTGCTGGTGAAAAATGTTGAATGTGCATGGACTGCCAAAAGAACCAATAAATCTGTCTTGGAACAATTACAGCCAGAATGCTCCTTTAAGGCAAGGATGGCAAGACTTTGTCTCACATATTTGGGATATACCATGGAGATGGACATCATGCTTGAAAAGTGAGAGGGGCAGTGAAAAAGACAAGATATGCTAACACAGTGGCTACAGCAATAGACTCTGAGGTAAAAAACCATGGTCAGGATGGTGCAGAACTGGCAGCATTTTTTTCTATGGTGCACAGTGTCACAATGAGACAACACTGACTGAAATGATGCCTAACAACCACCAAAATAGACATAATGGCTGCCCTAATGGACCTTTAGGCCTTGGGTAAAAAGCTACCATAAAATAGTGAATCTATGTCACATCTGATGTTCCTGTGGTGGGTGGGTGTGCGGGGTGGACTTGACAAAACTGAAAGTGGAAGTGAGGACCTTATGTATGAAGTTAGTGCTATGGTCTCAGTAAGGGATGAACAGTGAACACAGGCAGAGGCTGTTTTGCTGAAAAGAGCATATCCCTGATGTTACAGTGGCTACAGTTTGACTGCTAACCAAGAGATCAACAGTTCAAAACTGCTAGCAACCCTGCATGAGAAATAGTGCTGTTTGCTTCCATAAAGGTTCTAGAGGCTTGGAAATCCTGTAAAGGTCACTTAATTGAGAATCAACTCCATCAAAGTGTTTTTGTTGTTGTCTGTTTTGGGTTACATTTGAGCAAGCTGGCCATCAACAATTTCTGAGAATTTCATTCAGTTTATTTAGAAACTTTATTTGGAAGGCAGTGTGGTGTGGTAAAGAACATGAACTTTGAAGCTATGTTATCTGCCTTTCCCACGCAGTACCCAGGTAAATTCAGAATTAATTTATTTCTATGTCAAAGTCTTCTCCCCTCTAAGGCAGACACAATGGTGGCAGAATTTACCTGCACTGGGTTTGAGAATGTGTTGGAAAACACATGACCATTTGACACCCCAGAATGTGACCTAATTTAAAAATAGGATCTTGACAGATGTAATTAGTTAAGATAAAGTCATACTGGACAGGAGTGGGGCCTTATCCAGAGACTGGCATCATTATAAGAGATCCACACAGGGAGAATACTATATTGGGGGCGGGGCAAAGATTTAGAGTGGCAGTTCTCAACCTGTGCGGTGTGACCCCTTTGCAGGTTGAATGACTCTTTCACAGGGGTTGCCCGATTCATAACAGTAGCAAAATTACAGTTATGAAGTAACAACTAAAATAATTTTATGGCTGGGGGTCACTACAACATGAAGAACTATATTAAAGTGTCACAGCTCTGGGAAGGTTGAGAACCACTGATTTAGAGTGAAGCAGTCACAGCCCAGGAATGCCAAAGATTGTCAGCATCGCTTCAGAGGAAACATAGTCCTGTCAATACCTTGATTTCCCACTTCCAGCTTCCAGAATAGTGAGAGAACAGATTTCTCCTGTTTTAAGCCACATCCAACCAGTTCGTGGTCATTTGTTATAACTCCCTTAGGGAAAGGACTCATAAAAATTTGATGAGTATTAACATTTGTTAATACATATAAAGTGGTTAGAATAGTGACTGTCACGTAGTCATGGTAACATAGAAACAATCATTATTGTATTCCTGGCACTATTCTTTAAAGTCTTTTGGCTAGTTTACTAGAGGAAGAAAACATCCTGTTGAACCAAATGTTGCTCTAACTGGGTGGGTGGGTGCTTGTTGGGGTACTAGAGTGATTTGGGGCCTTATCCTTATGACCAAGCAGGTCTTTGGAGAGCCATGGTCCATTTCACTGTGTTCAAGTGTTTTGGAAACCAACATTAATATCCTCTGTCACCATGTAGCATATTTCTGTCTTCTGTCAGGCATAGGGGTCTCATTGGTCCACCACATTTCCTGCTTCACTCAGGAAGGAGGTGTAGGATTGTTTGGGTTAAAGGCCCTGCCATTATTAGACAGAAATGGTTTACTTATCTTCAAGTCCTGATCAGCCAGCAAAGGTCAAGGTCAAAGATTTTAAGTTCCTCCCTGGGTTGACAGGAAGTGGAACATGATCATGAAAGGGGCACCCCATGTGGTTTCTGGTGGAGATAGAAGGGTGCCCAGGCATGTGTGGGGAAGTTGGACTGATCGGGTTCTTTGTAATTGTCTACTTCTATGTCTATATCCTTGAGATGGTTAACATTTTAGAATGCAAGCACTATTTCTCTCATTCATCTTTGAGTCCCCAATGCCGGGGCAGAGAGCAAATTTGTGGAATAAACTATTCATTTACTGTGGAATAAATGAAGCTTTTTTTTTTTTAATTCATTTTATTGGGGACTCATACAGCACTCATCATAATGTATACATGCATACATACATACGTTGTGTCAGTAGTTACATCTTTTCTGGGATGAGGTGGGGTTCTTTTTTTTTTTTTTTTTTTGATTTGTGAGAAGTAAGCCAGTTTTATAGGGCAAGCAAGTTTAGGCAATTAGCATATCATGATCTTCAAACTTAACAAGTGAATGGCAGCACAGCTGCAAGTCTGGCTTCAGAGGCCAGGGCTGTTTACAGTTACAAAGGCGACAAACTACAAACCCCAGGCAACAAACT
>PVJH01032889.1:0-22176 GCA_004026705.1 Nesogale talazaci | reverse complement strand
GATGAGTGCCTTTGGAGACTTAGCTAGAGGAGCTGAGTCTTCTGACCTATGAAATTGGAGCTGAAGCTGAAATGCATTTGGTTTGAGGCTTATAGTGAAAGGGGAAAGTCCTTTGGATATTACTAGCAGCCCCCAAAGAGCCTTGTAACATTGCACAAATAAATCAATATCAGTCCAAGAGGCTGATGGCTAGACAGAGGCTTGCCTGTGTTCATGGCAGACAAGAAACAGTCTTAGTTACACAACCGTATCCTGAGCATTTTTTTTTTACCTCAGCTGTAACCTGCTAACTTCCATGATAAATCCCATAATCTTGAGCAATGTGTGTTGGTTCTGTGTGGCCATTGTAATGGATTACTGAACCCAGACAAAGTAGAATGCTGTGGGAGGGGCATTTGGTGTCAAAATTGGATTTAAAGGGTGAGAGGGTGAAAACGTGTGATGTCCACCTTGTGGAAAAATTGCCTTGGGATCCAGAAGTTAGATGTGGCCCCAATCTGTTTCCTTAGCAACATATAATTTAATCTGATTTTAAAACTCAGAATTGAAATTTTGGCATAGAAAAATTTTGTGGTTGCGTGGGTGAAAGTGATTTTCTACATTTACTGTTTGTATTTAACATAATCATCAATGCATGTTATGATAATCCTAAGAATAAAATCTTGCCTTACTTGACTCTGAATGCCATTATATGTCTTAAATGAGTATGCAGAATTTTATGCAATTAGCTTGAGTGACTCATTTTTCCCTTGTGGGAATATTTCTGAAAATGACAATTAAGGATCAGATAAATTCTAAAGTACACATTTTAGTATTAATTTTAAAATAATGTAGCTAATATCTAAGATTAAGTCAGATCCATTAGTTCACTAATATTGCCTTCTTAATGAACCTCTTAGATATATCCTGCTTGTTTTCAAGTGATTCTGCTTTCTATTACAATAAGTCTCAGTTCATGTAATTCTTAGATACCTCAAGAAAGAGCATTCCTCTTTTATTTTATCTGGAATTAAATGTAGAAGTCTCTCTCTCTCTCTCTCTCTCTCTCTCTCTCTCTCTCTCTCTCTCTCTCTTTCAGTGGAAGTGTGTGTATATCTGTAGGGAGAAAGAAGCCCAAGGGAGAAAGATCCCTAAACCAGCTCTTCACCTTGTCAGCCACTAGAGAGGAGCTATTATGGAGAGAGCGTGCTCATAAAGTCTTTGAACGGTTCTAGGCGCAAGCTCCAGACAGTGAGTAGTTGAAGAGTCACACAGGGACTGGTCAAGACCATTGTTCATAGCAGACTTTCTCAGCAGGTATAACTGGGGACAGAACATTGGAAAACCAAACGCAAGTAGCAGTTTTAGTTTGTGCTGTGACTTCGTTCTTCTTTTATTTCAAAGAATGTCATTGCACCCTCTAGATTTTGGTTTGTAAGGGCTCTGATGATCACTGATATCGGAGAAAAGTGAACACATGAAACCGTGTGTCAGCTGAGCTCATGGAAGGATAAATTAGGTCTATGTCTGGCAGTGGTGTTGACTGGAGAGGACATGCTGTCTTTGAACGTTGTAAGCCTGCTCTAAGTGTCAGACTTTCTCTCCAAGGAGAGGAAAACAAAGAAGACGTCGCACTTGTTCTGAAGAGGTCATCTGATCCTGGGTTAAGACATGAGTGATGACGACGGATCCAAGCAGGGAAGTGTCAAAAGGAGCCCACAAAATTCTGTGTGCCACATCAGGCGGACAGCTTTCACATTGGGAGCTAGGGGTTAGGTAGATTTTCCTTAAATAAAGGAAGATGATTGTAGAACTAAAGCTTTTGTGCTGGTTGGTTGAACTGATCTAGCAGCCCTGCATCAGGTTAATCTAAATCATTTTTAGGCTAATCATTCAACCGAGTGTAGGACCATCACCATTCTCACAGTGTTTCCTCTTGAAGGACAACATCAGCATCACCTGGGAAGTGGGGATCCTAGCCCAACAACCTGCCTTTTAACAACTTCTGAATGTGATTCTGATGCAGACTTCAGGTTGTGAACCACTGGGCATGAGACATTCAGAGGACACATTAAAAAATCTACACAACTCCCAATCCTTGATAGGTAGGTTTTCCCCACTGTGTTTTAAGCGCTAGAAATGTCCCAAAGAAGAATAAATATCTCTCTGCAAGAGATGATGAGGCAGTTTTTGAGTGAAGCACTGAAGAATCTGACAACTTCTTTACTTGTTACACTTGTTACAGTGGGAACTGCAGCTACTGTTTGTGAAGATCATACCCTAAGGCGTGTTTCGGTATTCCTTCAGTTCTTCCTTTGTAGTGGGAAACACATTACCTCATCTTTCTCCTTCACCAGGAATTGCAGAGAACTTGGTTAGCAATTTCTTACCAAATCCACACACATATATGGGTGCACTGGAGCACACACACACTCACCCGATATTGCATGGGTTGTTTGTACTTATTTTTCTCACCACTGATTTGTTTTATTTGCTTTTTCACCATCAAATATTATTATTTTCTAATGGTGCTTTTTTCAGGCTTCTGCTGACTGAGCAAGCATGATGCTGTCATAAGATAGAACATGGGAAGAAGATGCCATGTAATACAGGAGAAGATTAAGACACATTATGTAACTTGGAACATTCTGTTAGTTATGCCTATCTGAACTGTACTTATTGTGTGCTTATTATATGTTGGGGACTCAGGCCTTCCCAACACTCAAACAGGTCTTCAGGAGTGAGTTTGTGGTTGAGTAGAGTAATACAGACAGACACTGAGTCATGGGGGCCCCACTTCTAATGTCAGGACTGAGAGAGTAATGTATTTTCTAAGAGGTACATATATTGGGGCTTACAGATCTTTTCAAAGGCATGCACACCATACAGACAACCTATAATACAATCAGTAGGTAATAGCATAAGTGGGTAACACAATCAACCAGCAAGGAGGTGAGTAATTGTCTTGACCAGGTACTCACTGACTTCAGAAGTCCCTCAGCCCTCCCCAGGGCCTTGCTTCATTTTAAGATGGTTTGACCACAGAACTTAATTGCTATGTCTATCAATAACCTTTGGACACAGAAAATAGCCAGCCACAGAAATAATTCATATTTATGGTAGCTCATTGATGACATTTCCTTTATGGGAGGAGGTGTTATTGGAAGAACTCTGTTCTGGCATGAGAATGTCTATTAAAATGTATCTTCTCACAAACTGAAATTTTGTTTTCAGAGCTAAACACTTAAAATTTTTTAAAAAACAAATCAACCTTATCCCCTTACAAGTTACTCTCCATTGCACTGAATACATCTTCCAAATCTGCAATTTCATTTTTGGAAGCAATTTTAAAACTTACCTGTTTGGATGGCCGATAGCACCTCCCTCCTTCGTATTTCCCTTCACCTGTCCTATGTAGTCAAATCTCTGTCATTTTATGTCCCTTTCATTTATAGGAGCAAGAAGAAGTCACACAGAGCAAGATTAGGTGAGTACGATGTGTAGTACAAGAGAGGCATGCTGTCTGTTTGTTGTTTTTTTTTTTTTTGGCCAGAAACTAACACAGGGAGATGGCTGCATGAGCAATTGCATTATTATGGTTGCAAAATCAGTCTCCCAGTTTGTCCCAAATCAGGCCTTAAAGAGAAAGCTTGATTACCAGTTTGAACTAATACAACAAACTCTAAATGCACTATTTCATAAAAAATAAGTGAGCATTATCTTGCTATTTGATTTCATTTGAGGAGCTTCTTTTGGGCAAAGTGGTGATGGTGTCTACCAGTGACTTCATTGATATTTGCTATGGGGATCGGGTGGGGTGTAGGAATAGCACTCTATCTCATCACCAGTAATGACCTTGGAAAAAAACCTACAGGGCTGTTCTTTCAAAGCATGGCATGTTCTACTTGGAGCTCTTTTTCCTGGTCAGTCCGAACTGAAGGCACAAATTGCATTCCCCAAATCTTCCATTACAATATGCTGAACTGAGATCCAAGATAGTCCAGATAACTTCCCCATCTCTTCAGCAGTGTGCTGTTGTTCTTCAAGCACAAGTGCATGTGTTTTGTCAATATTTTCATTGGTTTGGGAAGTTGACAGATGTCCAGACTGAGGTGTGTCATACATCCGGATTTCTCCTACTTCAAATGAGAAAACCACTTTTACATTTGTCTTTGTAAGCAATGCTCAACAGCACAGCAGTTTCTCCAAGCAGGAAACAAAATTTCTCAGTCACATGCTGTTCTCCTAAATTGGCCTTCACAAAAAAACAAGGTTTGAGTGAAGGTGCTTTTATGAAAAATTTCACTGTGACCAGAGACAGATTTCCCTGGCAATGCTATTTGGTACCCTAACTTAGAGCACTATACTGACTTTCTCTTTTTTTCTTCGCATATTGCCTGCTATATTATATTTTGAGGTGCCTGGTGTTTTCCTCTTTCTTGTGATAAAAATGACTTTTGACTCTTTATATAATAGAGTAGGGAACATCATTGGTTAGAGGAGAATGCTATAAACACATTACTGTCTGATTAAGTAAGAAGCACAGAGAACCAAAACAAAGGGGGTGGCATTTAACTTTCCATGTAAATGATATAGCAGAAGAAAACTCTTTCAAGATGAATTGTTCATGTATGACAAACTGAAGTTAAAAACATTGAAATTAAAAAGTCAAAGGTAAGAGGGGGTTCTAAATGGACATATGCAAAAATGCAAGGCAAGAGAAAGAAAAGCATTTTCTAGCATGTGGGTTTTTTTTGTGTGTGTATGTGTGTGTGTGATTGTGTGCATGTGTGAATTTTGGAATCTCTTTGAATGTCAGAGTTATTTTTAATCCCTAAAGTTATAATGGTAAAGTAAATTATTTTAATAAATGGGTGATTTTAGTTATTTTAATTTAATAAATTAATTTAATAAAATTATAACGGTGAAGTAAATTATTTTAACCCAATTAAAATTGTATCAATGACTGAGTCCCGATGGCAGAGTGGTTGTGTGGGGGACTGCGGCCCACTGGGATGGAGGTTCAATTCCAGCAGTGGCTCCACAGGAGCAAAGGCTGGGCCTCCTACTCCCACCACCAGAGGACAGAGATACAAAAAAAATAAAATTGTATCAATATGATGGTGTAGAAGTGTAGGGAAATCCTAGACTGGCATCAGATCTGTTATATCATTAAAAAAAACAATAAAATCCTGAACTAACATCTTTTCTTTCAGACAGTTCCAGGTCCAGGTATAAGGCATGGTAATGTTTACCAACAACACAGCGGCCCAGGTGACCGAATTCCTAATGATCTGTTTCCCAGGCATGCAGGACACACAGCATTGGCTTTCTATTCCTCTAGCTCCTCTTCTGGTTTTGGCCCTTGGGGCAAACTTTGTGCTACTACTTACCATCCATCAGGAGGCCTCTCTGCACGAGCCCATGTACTACCTGCTTGCTATCCTTTCCATGCTGGATGTCATTCTCTGCTTGACAGTCATCCCAAAGGTCAGACACTTTTCCAACCCTGTCTCCCCCAATACAAAAAAACAAGGTTTGAGTGAAGGTGTTTTTATCAAAAAATTCACTGTGACCAGAGACAGATTTCCCTGGCAATGCTATTTGGTACCCTAACTTAGAGCACTATACTGACTTTCTCTTTTTTTCTTTGCATATTGCCTGCTGTGTTATATTTTGAGGTGCCTGGTGTTTTCCTCTTTCTTGTGATAAAAATGACTTTTGACTCTTTATATAATAGAGTAGGGAACATCATTGGTTAGAGAAGAATACTATGAACATATTACTGTCAGATTAAGTAAGAAACACAGAGAAGCAAAACAAAGGGGGTGGCATTTAACTTTCTATGTAAATGATATAGCAGAAGAAAACTCTTTCAAGATGAATTGTTCATGTATGACAAACTGAACTTAAAAACATTGAAATTAAAAAGTCAAAGGTAAGAAGGGGTTCTAAATGGACATATGCAAAAATGCAAGGCAAGAGAAAGAAAAGCATTTTCTAGGATGTTCTAGGTGTTCTAGGATCTTCTAGGTGTTCACTCATCTTTTCCTCAACCGCAGGTTTTCTGTTCTTGCAAGTTTCCCTACCCTTCAATGAAAACTCTCTATGAATCATCTACCCCTTCATAATTCCTAGATATGTCTGCTCTCATTTTTTAATGACTAAGCCTTTCTAAGGATATATTAATTCTCACTTTCAAAGTCTTAACATTCCCATATTTTAGTCCACTTCTTCTAGGACATTTTCTTTCCTGTGAATGACCTCCACTCCTAATCAAAGAGTGTTGAATGTCCTTTCTCTAATGCATGTGTGCTTATGCCATTTATAAGATAAGATATAAAATAGGAGGATATTTCTCACGAGTATGTAGGAGTTGGTGGATGTCCAAATAAGTATTGGTATTACTGAGTTTGATGTTTCACTTATACATTTTATGAGTAGATATTTCTAGTTAGATTTTGAGTAAGGACTTTGGACTTCAGGAAAGGACAGAATGAGGAAAAGACAAACCAGTCAACCCCCATTTGCATGATCTGGTCTAAAGATGGATGGGACTTGATTCAGCTCTTAGAGAATATGCTGCACAAAAAATATATTTGCAGTGCAAATGCTGTCCTGAAGAAGATTATGAGGATGAGGTTTGGAGTCTTTGATGGGTGAAGCCAATTGATGTTTCGACCCTCCTAGGGCAAGATTGTATTCACAGGAGTTTTACAAATTATAATTCTGGCAGGTTTTGCTCATCTTCTGGTTCAACATGAAGCCCATCAGCTTTTCAGGCTGCTTCCTGCAGATGTTCATCATGAATACCTTCCTTCCCATGGAGTCTTCCACCTTCCTGGTCATGGCCTATGACCGCTATGTAGCCATTTGCCGCCCCCTCCACTACCCATCTATCATCACTGAACAGTTTGTCATTTATGCAGCCATCTTTATTGTCTTCCGAAATCTGTTGGCAACATTGCCCACCCCAGTTCTGGCTGCCAGACTTAACTACTGTGCCGGCAATGTGGTGGAGAACTGTATCTGTGCCAACATTTCTGTAGCAAGACTTTCCTGTGATGATATTCGCCTGAATAAGCTGTATCAATTTGTGAGTGTCTGGTGCCTCTTGGGATCTGATCTGGTCCTCATTTTACTGTCCTACTGCTTCATCTTGAGAGCTGTGATGCGCTTGCAGTCAGGTGGCGCAGCCACCAAAGCCTTGAGTACTTGTGGTTCCCATCTCATACTTATACTTTTCTTCTACACATTGCTTCTAGTTCTCATATTCACAAACAAAGCAGGAAAGAAAGTGCCACCAGAAGTGCCCATTCTTCTTAATGTCCTGCACCAACTTATCCCACCAGCTCTCAATCCCATCGTTTATGGGGTCCGAACTCAAGAAATCAAGCAGGGGATTTTGAAGCTCCTCAAGTACCAGCAATGAGATAGTGAGCCAGAGTTCAAGGGTTATGGTCGTATGAGATGAGTGCCTTTTCCCTCTGAATTTCACAAGTAACACCTGCTGCTCACTTGACTTTGAAATAACATCTTTCCCAGTTGCCAGCAGAATATTTATCCTCACTATATCTCTATAAATTCTCTGTGAACCCACCTCTACGTCCCTTATTTCTGTATATGTACCATTTGCCCTTGCAGATTCCCCAATTACTCTTTAATTAAAAATGTTCAACACCTTACACTTAATTCTCAGTCTATATTCAGAGCACTTGTGATACTTAGTTCATATGGGAGGGAAAGGACAGAGGCAGAAGAGTAGGATAAGGAAAACCTTTTGCGACTTTATTTAAATAATGAGAGTAAGACGCTTTAATGCGCTAGACTAAAGTAGTAAATGAGTAGTAAAGTATGGGTGACAATAATTTCACAGCTCGACTATTTAGGAGGCAAATGTGGAGAGAAGTAAATGATGAAAGAATATGTTGTTGCTGTTGGGTCCCATGGTTGTGACTCAATCAACCTTATATACAATGAAAGTAACCCCTTTCTGATTCTGTGCCATTCACACATCGATATTGTCAATATTATTGTCTATCGATACTATAGCCACAGTGTCAGTTCTCATTTCAGGCCATATTTGGCAGGGTTTCCTGGAGAAAATCATCCAGTCACACTACTATTATTTTGCGCTTTATACCAAGAAATACTTATATATCAAGAAAGCATTCTAACTCAGTCTAACTCAAGTCTTTAAGTCTATTCGAATTCATCTTCAGACTCACGCAGCCACGTGCACTGGTGCAGAATGCATGGCGATCACACAGCCTTGGATGCAGTGTCCTGTGCACTCAAGGTCAATGGAAACAAGGCAGCACTCTGGCACTTTTCAGGGTCAGCTGAGGAGAAGTGAGGGACATGGATCATGCATTTCCCAGTGACTCATGCTCAGGCAGTCACTTGATTGACAGGATTGACCACACTTCTGTACTTTCAGACATCTTCAAGTTGACAAGAATTATCTATCACCAGGGTCTTCCTCTTTTTACTGGCCTACTTTTCCAAGTGCAATGTCATTTTTCAGGAACTAGACTCTCCCAATAACAAGTCCCTCACCTCTGAGACAAGAATCTCACCATCTGTGTTTCTAAGGTTCCTGGCTATCAAAAGATAAAGTGTGTGGGGTCATAAATGCTTGAAGGTAAGCAAGCATCATGTAGCTCAGAAGCAACAAGGCCCAAATGGAAGACGCACCCCTGTAGTCACAAGCCATCAAAGAGATAAGGTATCAAAGAGCTAAAAATCATATTGTTAATGAGCGGGAATGGCAACTGGAGACCCCAACCATATCCGTAGGCAAGTGGACATCCCCTTGCAGAGGGGCAGTCATGTTGCAGTGTATTAATGGTGAAACTTACAAGTTTCCTGTAGTTCTTTAATGCTTCCTGCCCCACCCCCACTATCATCAACCAAATTCTAGTTTACTAAACTGAATCTACTAGAGTATGTACACTGGTACAGAAAAGAGCTGAAAACAGGGAATTCAGGATGAATGCACCCTTTACAACCAATGGTGAAACAGGGAGCATGAAGGCATATAAAGGAGGAACCAATCTCAAGGGTCTACATATAACCCCTTTCCTGGGGGACATAAAGTAGAAAAGTAGGTGAAGCGATATGTTGCACAGCATAAGACATGACAGCATAATAATAATTTATAAACTATGAAGGGCTCATGAGGGAGGACATGAAGAGGCAGGAGAACAGAAGGACCTGATACCAGGTGCTCAACTAAAAAGCAAATGTTTTGAAATGTAGGATGCAACAAATGTGTTTTGCACAATGGATGCATGGATCAATTGTGATAAGAGTTGTATAACTCCCCAATAAAATGATTAAAAAATAAAAGAAAGACATGAAAAAAAAGAGAAGTGTTCTAACTGCATATCTTGAGAGACAGATTTGTTTGTTCTTTTGGCAGTCCATGGATGAATATAGTTTCTATTACATAAGAAGTGAGTGCAGTTTGCATGGAACATTGAAAATCTTGTTTCAAATAATGACTTCCATTTCTATAAAGAACTATTCTCAACTGTACTTTTGAAATTCCTAATAAATGTCCAAATGTAGGAGGATAAGTAAGCCACTGGTATATGGTACTTGTCAGGTATGAGGGTCAAACAAATGATAGATATTTGAGTCAAATATGTGGTTTTTAAATCTTACTTAAAACTTTGTATCTTGATCTCAATGATAGTCCTGCTTAATGATAAACATTTATGTAGTAACTTTTACAAATATGTGAGAAATTTCCATTTTAATAAACAAAATATTTATTAACACAATTCAGGAGAATAGTGGGGCTTTTCTATTCAAATTGTTGGATACAATTTTAAAGCAAGATTTAAGATCTATAGCAAGGTATAATCAAATACATTTTCATTTGAGTGATAGAAAAGCCATCCCTAATAGAGTTAAATGTTCTACTTTTCTCTACCTCACTTACAGGAATCCCCACTAAAATTTATCCAAGTGTACAATTGTTTGTGTCACCTTTATTTTCCCTTATATGAGGAGTTTATAACTGTATACCAGACAAATTCAGTCATCTTCTCCCATTTAACTCAGCTCTAACTCCAGTCAATTCTAACCTAGGGTTGATGGAGGATGGATTCATGTAACCAATGAATATTTGTTCCTTAATATAGAGCCACCATTTGTTTGCTTTAAATAATGGCTTATTTATTACATCCTAACCATGTTTTTAAATGTAACCAGAGCTAAATGAATTTAAAAGCTCTTCTTACACAAAGAAGGTCAAGGTAAGATTACCAATGAGTATGTTTGAAATCAAAGAACACTAATTTTTTTTTGTAATACTTAAGGTTTGTTTTTTTCTCCCAATGATTTCATTTGGGTCTTTTACCACTCTTATAACATGCTATCCACCAATTGTGTCCAGCGTATTTGTACACTTGTTGCCATCTTCATTTCCAAATATTTTCTTCTTGAGTCCTTGATATAAGCTCCTCTTTCCCCCTCTTTTTTTGTTTTAGAAATCATTTTATTGGGGGCTCATATAATTCCCATCACAATCAATACATACATTAATTATATGCAGACCACATTTGCAAACTTGTTGCCATCATCACTCTCGACACATCCTCCCTCTACTTATGCCCTAGTATCAGCTCCCCATATTTCCCTCCCTTTTCCATTCCCCTCGCTCATGAACCCTTAAAAATTGACAAATTGTTATTTTTCATATCATACACTGTTCGATGTGTCCCTTCACTCTCTTCCCTGTTATCCATACCCTGGAGAGAAGGCTAAATGTAGATCCTTGCAATTGCTTCCCTCTTTCTACTCCATCCCCCCTTCACACTTCTTGGTTTTACCACTCCCACAACTGGTCTTGAAGGGATCATGTATCCTGAATTTCCCATGTTTCTGGCTCCAGTGTACATCCCCTGGTCTAGCTGAATCTGTCAGGTGAAATTTGGAGCATGATAGTGGGTGGGAAGAAGCATTTAAGAACTAGAGGAAAGTTACATATTTCATTGTTACGACACTGTACCTTGACTGGCTCATCTCCTTTCTGCAATCCCTCTGTAAGGGAATGTCACTTCACCTACTAATGGGCATTGGGTCCCCAATCTCTACTCTCCTCATTTATAATCATATAATTTTTAGTTTTTGATGTCTGTTACCGGATCCCTTTGACATCTCATGGTCACCCAGAATAGTGTGCTTCTTCCGTGTGAGCTTTGTTGCTTCTGGGTGAGAAGGCCGCTTGTTTACTTTCAAGCCTTTAAGAACCCAGGCACTGTACCTTTTAATAGCTGGCCACCATCAGCTTTCTCCACCACCTTTGCTTATGTACACCTTTGTCTTCAGTGATCGTGTCAGAAAGGTGAGCATCATGAAATGACAAATCAATATAACAGAATGTTCTTGCACTGAGGAAGTACTTGAGTGGAGGTCCAATGCCCATCTGCTGTCCCTCTCACACTCACCTTGTCACTGATTTTGAATCGCTTGTTCCCTTATCCCTGGGTCGGTAAACACCACCTCCTTTCCCCCTTCTTCCCATCTCCCATGTCTCTGCTGGAATAATCAGTCAGTCCCATCATTTTTGCCTCGATTGTTCATCCAGCCTATCTTATCTAGATTGACCTACAGAAAAATAACAATATGTGCAAAAAAAGGCATCCTGAAATGAAGCAACCAAAGAAAATTAAAAAATGATAGCAACAAAAAAACCTCCACAGTCCAGTATATATATGTAAAAAAATAAAAATAATAAAAAAAATAAAAATCTTTAAATTGTTCATCTGTTTGTTGACCTCCAGGAGGGTCCGCTGGTTGAGTTGGATGGGGTGTCACACTCTGGCCCCAGAGTATATCCTTGACACTCCATTGGAACCTCCATGCTCTGTTGCACACCCTTAATGTTTTGTCATTGTATGGTTGGGTCAGACAGGGTAGAATCCTGACCATGTTTCTCCATTGTTGTCCTGGAAGGGCCTTGGATCCAAGAGGGAAGCTATCTTTGATAGTGGCTGGCCATATGATCCTGTCTGTGCATTGCATGTTCTGAGTGAGAATATTGTCCTTAACATTCAGTGGGCCAATATGCACTCCATTCTCTCTTCCTCCACCCTCATGTGTTCTCAGGTACCCTGGTCAGGAATATCTCACTCCCCATGCTGCAGCTTCAGTTCTTACTCCCAAAGCAAACTCCCCTGGGGGGAGAGGTGGTTGCCCTTGTAGTGGGGATTGAGGTTGGGCCGTCAGACCTCTTCACTGGTTCTCTGCTTCATGCAGTCTCGCTGCATTCACATTGGGTACACTGGCTTTAAATTTGGTCCCTCTTTCCTTGTGGAGATATAAAACAATATGCTCCCCTTGGGTGGATTAGTACCCCACTCCCTCTCTTCACATCACCATCTACGCCACCCCACTCCCATTCCTCCACCTCAGTTGGCTACCATATTTAGCCCTGGTTTTGGTCTGGCCCCTGCCATACCTGGGCCTACCCTCCAGAAACTTCTATGTACAGTAACTTTTTCTCAAGGCCCCCTTATTTTTTGTTAAGCTTACTGCAGTGGACTCATGTTATACCTGTCCTTTTGCACTTGACTAACTTCGTTTAGCAAAATTTCTTCTAGTCCTTCCCATGTGGGGACGTGTTTCTTGCGTTCAACACTACTTTTCAGCAATGCATAGTATTCCATTGCATGTATGTATCGTGGCTTTTTAATCCACTCATCAATTAATGAATATTTGGGCTACTTCCAACTCCTTGCAAATGTGAACTGTGCTGCGATGAACATTGGAGAACAGACTTCTGGCTGTGATTTGTTGCTTGCCTCTTCTGGGTTTATGCCCAGTACCGAGATTTCTGGGTCATATGGCAGCTCAATTTCCATCTCTTTTCTATATCACCAAATCGATTTCCATAGTGACTGTACAGGTCCAATAGCAGTGGATGAATGTACCTATCTACCCAGAGTCTCTCCAAAACTTGCTGCTTTCTGATTTTTCATGTGCCCTGGACAGTCATATCTCACTGCAGCTTCAGTGCTGACCCCCAAAGCAAACTTCCCTGGGGGGAAAGGTGGCTGCCCTTGTAGTTGGGATTGAGGTTGGGTGCTCAGACTGCTCCACTGGTTCCCTGCTTCATGAAGAATTGGGCTATCCTTGAGGGTGTTAGGTAATATCTCATTGTTGTTTTAATTTGCATTTCTCTTTTGGATAATAATTGGGAATATTTTCTCATAAGTTTATTGGTCATTCGAATTTCTGCCTCTGTGAATCTTCTGTTCAGGTACTTTACCCACCTCATCAGTGGGCAGTTAGTTTGTTCTTTTTGGAAGCTATCAGGGTACTGTAGATGTTAGTAATAAGGCCTTTATCTGATTTGTCATTGCTAAAGATATTTTCCCAGTCCGTGAGTTCTCTTATTCCTCTCTTGGTGGATTCTTTCAATTACTCTCTTGGTACACATGTGTTTTTTCTTCAGTTTATCACACTTGTATATTTTAGCCTCTTCTGTTTTTGTGTCCTTCCCTATTTCTGGTAGCCTACATAGGCTCTGTTCCAAAATTCTCAGGTTGGTCCTAATTTCCTCATTGATTGGCCTAATAGTTTAGGGTTTTACTTTGGAGTCTGCAATCCACCTTGAGTTTATTCGAGTGCATAGAGTGAGGTAAGGGTCTTGCTTCATTTTTCTACAGGTAGATAGCCACTTTTTTTTGGCACTACTTGTTGAAAAGATAACTGCTTCTCAATTGATATTTTTTTGAACCCTTATTAAACATTAGTTGCCTGTATGTTGATTCTTTTATTTCTGGATTTCCAGTTATTTTTCATTGGTCTGAGTAGCTATCATCATGCCACTACTATGCTGTTTTGATCACTGTAGTTGTATAGTATGTGCTAAGGTCAGGTAAAACAAACCCTCCCACGGTGTCTTTCTTGAGGATTTCTCTGCTAATTCTGAAATTCTTACCTCTCCATATGAAGTTGGTAATCATTTTTCCATTTCTTTAAAGAAAGATGATGGTAATTTTATCAGAATTGCATTAAACATATTTAGTGCCTTGGGTCTAACTGACATCTTTATGATATTGAATCTTCTGTTCCATGAGCCTGGGGTATTCTTCCACTTGTTGCAGTCACTCTTGGTTTCTGGCATTAATGTTCTGTAATTTTCATTATATAGATCTTTTGTTCATTAGACAGGTACATCCCTAGATATTTCAATTTGTGCTTGGCTATTGTGAAGGGTGCCTCTTTTTTTATGTTCTCTTCTGCGGTCTTATCCAATGTGTATAGCAATCTGATAGACTTCTGATTGTTGATCTTGTATCCTGCCACTCTGCCATACTCCTTTATTTCTTCCAGTATACCCCTTTGGAGCTCTTGAGATTTTCCATATATAATACATATCATCTGCAAATAATGATCATTTCACCTCTTCCTTCCTCAGGAGAATACCTTTGCCATATGCTGTTCGCTAAAACCTTGAGTATGATATTCAATAAGACTGTGCACAAGGGACATCCTTGTCTGGTTCCCCCCACCCCTTTATTTTGTGGCATCACTGCCCTGATCGGAGTAGGAAGCCCAGCCTTGATCCTGGAGAGCTGTTGCTGAATTTGAACCATCAATCTTGTGGGTCTCAGTCCCGCAGACAACCACTATGCCACCAGGGCCCAGTCTGTCTGGCCCCCTTTTTCAGTGGGCTTGTGTTTGTCTTTTCTACATGGGCTATCATGTTGGCTGTTGGTTTTTCATATACGGTTTGTATTGTGTTGAGGAATTTCCCTTCTATTCCTATCTCGGAGTGTCTTAAGCAGGAATTGGTGCCGGATGTTGTCAAATGCATTTTCTGCAACTATTGATATTATCATGTGGTTCTTATAGTTTTTTTTTTTTTTTCAAATGTCAGTGTGGCAAATGATGCTAGTGGTTTTTGGTATGTTGAACCAACCCCACATCCTGGGTATGAACTCCACTTGGTCATGGGGAATTATTTGCTTTACTTACTTTTGTATTCTATTGGCCAGCATTTTAATAAGGATTTTTCCATCAATGTTCACTAGGGATATTGGTCTGTAGTTGTCAGTTCTTGTGGGATCCTTGCCTGGTTTCAGTATCAGTGTTATACTAGCTTCGTAGAATGGGTTCAGGAGTTCGTCATCTTTTTCGATGTTTTGGAAGAGTTTGTGTAGGATTGATGTTTGTTCTTCCCTGCATGCTTGGTAGAATTCTCTGGAAAAGTCATCTTGTCCAGGTGATTTTTTTGTTGTTGGTGGTGATCCTTTGATAACATTGTCTATTTCTTCTATTCTTATGGGTGTATTCAGATTCTTGACATTCATTGGGGATAATTTAAGGAGGGACTATTTTTCCAAGAATTTGTCCAAGTTGTTGAATTCACTGGAGTACAGTCCATTGTAGTGCTGTGGAATTATGTTTTTGATTTCATTAGGGTAAGTGGAGATGTCCCCTCTTTCATCCCTCATTTTTGCTATTGAAGTTTTTCCCCTCTTTTCTTTGATTATGTCTGCTATGTGAATTTTCTTAATGCTTTCAAAGAACCAATTTTTAGTGCATTAACTTTGCCCATAGTTTTCTTATTTTCCCTCTCCTGAATCTCAGGCCTGATTTTTATTATTTCTTTTATTTTGTTGTTAGTGGGATTGTCTTGCTGACTTTGATCTAGTTGTTTTATGTTCTGTGCCAACATATCAGTAATGAGACATTCTTCCTTTTTCAGGTGTGCATGTATTGCTATGAAACTTCCTCTGATAACTGCCTTTGCTGTGTGTCATAAGTTTTGGTAGGTCGTGTCTTTATTCTCATTGATTTCTAGAAATTTCCTAATTTCATCTCTGATCTGGGCCTGTACACACTCCTTTCACAAAAGTTATTCATCCTCCAGTTATTTGCTCTTGCTTTCTTCATCTTTCTTTTGTTGATTTCCAACCTTATGGCACAGTGGTCTGAGAGAGAGGGAGAGATAGAATGATATCAATGTGCTTAAATTTATGTAGATTAAACTTATGCTCCAGAATTTGGTCTATCTTCGAATATGTGCCATGTGAGGTTGAAAAGAATATGATTATTTTTGTATTTGGGTGAAAAGCGCTGTAGATAACTATCAAGTCAAATTGTCTAATTGTAGTATTGAGATTTCTAATCTCCTTGTTGAGTTTCTTTCCCTGTGATCTGTCTTTCTCACACAGTGGTGTACTGAAGTCCCTCCCTACAATTGTTGAGGCTGTGATTTCTTTTCTTTTTATCTTTTGGAGTGTTTCGTTTACATATTCGGTGGGTCTCTCATTCAGGAAATATATGTGCAAAATGCTTATTGCTTCATTGTCTATGCTTCCCTTGAGCATTATACAGTGTCCTTCCTTATCTCTTTTATGGTTTGCACTTTAAAGTCAGTTTTACCTGAGGTTAGGATTGCTAACCCTGCTTTTTTCAGTTGTTGTTTGCCTTTGATTCTCAGCCTATTTTTGTCTGTAGTCTTGAGATATGTCCCCTGTAGGCAGCGATTGATGGTTTTGTTTTCTAAGACATGCTACTAGCTTCACTCTTTTAATTCCTGAGTTCAGTCCATTGATATTTAGGGTTATTATCTCAAACTGTGGAATATGTGATGTTATCATAAACCTTTTTGGTGTTTCCCTACCTCCCTTTCTTTTCAGTGTATTGTAAATGTGTGCGTAAGTGTTGATCATTCTTGCCTTCTTTCCACTCTTAAGTCATTCATATTTTCAGGGCTGTTTTCTCTTTTTTGCCCTCAGGGTGAAGTTGTCCTATGTGATGTTCTCTTACTTATTCTTAATGAGTGCTGCTCTACTGCACATACTTGGTCAGCATGAATCTCTTGTAGGCCTGGATTTCTTCTAAAGTATTCTTTGAATTTTTCCTTGTCTGGAAAAGCTCTTACTTCTCCATGTATCTTGATAGATAATTTGGCTGGGTAGACAGTTCTTGGGTTTGCATTACTTTCCTTCAATTTTTGGCATATATTACTCCTCTCTCTCCTCTTCTTCAGAGTGTCCGCTGATAGGTCTAAGCATATTCTTATTTGGGAAGCTTTATATGTTATTGCTTTTTTTCCCTCTTAGCTGCTTTCATGATTGTTTCTTTTTCCTCAAAGTTGGATAGTTTAACTGTCATGTGTCTTGGTGACTTCTATGTGGGATTTAGTTTAGCTGGTGTTCTTTCAGCCTCCTGAATGGTTGTTTGGTTTTCATTCATTAAACTGGGGAAGTTTTCCTCCAAGAATTCTCTGAGTATTGTTGCAGATGACTATTGTGTCCTCCTACAGTAGACCAATAATTCTGATGTTATCCCTTCAGTTTCTCTTATAATCCCTTCAGTTTCTCTTATAATCTTATTAGCATTTATATGCATATGTTAAATTCAACTTGGCCATCCTCAAGATCACTGATAAGGTTTCAGCTTCCTCCAGTGGATTCATGATGTCCACGAGTCTACTATTGATTTTTGCTATCTTGTCCCTAAACTCTTTCATTTCCCTGTAGTGTATGGACTTTATCTCATCTATCAACTCATCCTTTTTACGGAATTGTTTCCCTCATATCCTGTATGACACCAAGCATAATTCTGATAATTTATGATGTGCTATATTGATGTCTGCTTCTTCTATGTATGTCCTTAGATTCAGGACATCTGCAATTAGCCTTTGTTTTACCTGTTATTTCATTGATGTTTTTGGGGGTTGATTGTTGTTTATGTTACATTGTTTTCGAGAAGCCAAGTTCCATTTTCCAGGCACTCAAAGAGCACAGGCTCTCCCTTGGAGACTTAAAGCAATGTGTCTTTGAAATTCCTGTGACTAATTTTGCTATGGAATTAGCTTCACAGAAGAGTCATTCGCTAATGTGCCTACAACATGAACCATGATAATATGGACTTCCAAATCAACTTGCCTCAAAACATTTCTCCCTATTCCCATCTAATGCCGATGAGGGAGCCCAGCAAGCCATGACACAGGAGCAGGGGAACGGCACTCTGCTGTATCAGACCCAGGCAGCTATCTGAGTCTATTGTCTTGAGTTAAAGCCACACAAGACTTGGCTGCTTTAGAATCTGTGTACTTCACAGAAATATTGCTATAAGATTGCCTGTTAATAAATAAGTGCAATAAACAAGAGGCTAAAATGCTAACTCGTTTTTATTTTTTCAGGTTATCTTTATTTTCAGTTAACTTTATTTTTATTTTTATCCAGTTAATTCTTTATCTCAGTTAGATTTTCCTTATTGAAGGGTGGTTTAGAATAAACCCTGATAACTTTTTTAGAATCAGTCATAACTGGGAACTTTATTTAAAGAATGTTGCTAAGCAATCATTCTCTTGCTTTTAGGTGTTCTGAATAGAAAAAATAGCAGCAATGTCTTTGTTGGTGTCATCAACTTTGTCTGCTTCTCTTTCTATCACCACTTTTCCTTTCTTTCGGTTATTGGCTTTCCTAATTTAGATTTTTCCTGAGTTATCAGTACACCTCATGTTAGGCATACTTACAAAAAACATGGACCAAGCAATATATAGAAGCAGAAGAGGTGTGCATTCTAGGAAGAAGTGATGGAAGCAGAATATACAGTATCAGAAGACTATTTACACCTGTATATAGGGCACTTACTTATGAGTTTTAGGTCAGCCTTGTAAGGTAGGGTTTACATTCAACCCAAGTTTCTCTTAGGAAGACATAGAGGCACATTTGAGGAAATATGAGAGTATTTTACACAGCAATGGCCTGTCATTTGGAGTATATGTTTGTAATCCCAGCTGTGGCACTCAGGTATTGTGAGGAGGAAACAGAGTTATGTCTTAGTATCTTATCCAGCTCCTTCACTGCCCCTGTTGACATCCAATGTCCTTCTAAGACATTTCTTCTTCCTAATGTACATATCATCTGATGTTTATATTCATCCAAATGTGTGAGTCAGATTTTCTAGCTTTTGTGGTGGCCCAGGCAGCTGGATAATGCAAACGGGCAAGCACTTGGCATAATGTTGGAGATTAGAAGCTATCCAGAAGTGTCTTAGCAGACAGAAACCAAGATGGGCTTCTGGAAAGACACAGCTTGGAAAAATCTTTGAAGCACAGGGCTGCTCTGCACATGGGATCACCATGAGCTGGAATCAGCTCAGCAGCATTTACTAAGAACACTGTCTGCTAACTTTAATAATAACTGTTTCCTCAACTCATCTCAATTTTTTATTAAGTACTTTACAATGGGTGAATAAAAATGTAATACGGCCATACCATGCTATGTTCTTTCTAGAATATTTTCATAACTCAACATGGTGAAATGACTCCAATGCAAGGACCATACTAAAATCTCTGTGTTATATATAGTCTTTTCTTCTATGAACACACATAATTTGTGAGATGAAGTTCTCTATTGAGTGAAGACCTTTTTTTCAGATCGAATCTCTTTAATGATGTGTAAATGATTATACAACAGAACCAAAAAATCATCCTTTGTTGTGATTTTGATCACCTCAGGAGTTGGATTACAGCAGGCCCTCTAGAGGTCAATACACATTATTACCTTCATTTTATTTTTAATTAGAGCCATTTCGATCCTGCTTTGAAAAGCAAGTCAATTCTTTGTAAATCATTTTATTGGGGGATCATACAAAACTTAGCACAATCCATCCATACATACATTGTATGCAAAGCGCATTTGTACCTTTGATGCCATCATCATTCTAAAAACATTTTCTTTCCACTTAAGCCCCTGGTATTTGCTCCCCCTTTTCCCATTCCGTCGCCATTCCCCCTGCCTCTCATGAGCCCTTGATAATTTATAAACTATTATAATTTTGTCGAACAATTTCTATGTGTCCCTTCTCCCACTTCCCTGTTGTCTGTATCCCAGGGAGGAGGTAATATGTAGATCTTTATAATCGGTTCCCCCTTTCTTTTTTAAATTATTTTAAATCATTTTATTGGGGGCTTGTATGTTGCTTTTCATCATACATAGTTCAATACATAGTTATATATACTGTGCTAAACATCCCCAGATGCCTATCCTCGTCAACATTCTCCCAAGAGTGAAGAAATATTTATATATATGTGTGTATATATATATATATATATATATTACTTAGAGTCCTCAAGTCCCAGATTGATTTGACTAATGTACTAGAATATGATTTTCTCAAGTGTCTTCTTGTTGACAATCATCCCTATATTGAATTCCTTGAATTTTGTCCCTTCTGTGTATAGAGGGACTTCAATCAGTTCTGAAAAATTCCATGATCTTTTAATGACATTTTTATGATGTTTTTGAATCCCTTTGCCTTTTCTCGTGTATCTCTTCTCCTCAGGAATGAGAGAGAAGATTAGACGCTAGTCTAGATGCCTAAAATGGCCTTCACCTCTCTTGGCTGGGGAGAGGGTATAGCTAGATGGAGCTCATGGTCATGAAGCATGCCTTGTTGCCTCAGGGGGGCTGGGACACATGGTGCAACAGGTCGTCATTAATAGCAGCAAACATTGCTGTTTCTCTGGGCTGATAAATCTGGGTCCAGGAAATATATGAGGCGGATGGTGATGAAGCGTGCGTGGACCCAAATAGAAATAGAACTATTTAAATAGAACCAGGGAGGAGGAATTCTTTTGTCAAGAGTGTAGCAGATGTGGTGATACTGATTCAGAGTCTGCACAATATCCCTAAATCTGTTGCAACCCTTATCTCCCAAGGAAGAGCAGTGTCTATAGTCAATGTTACTACTCTCTTAGAAAAGTTGGCATCTTCAGGTGAGGGACCTTCGATTAAATCTATACCCTTATCGTTATCTATGGAAGCTGGAAAGGCAGAGATCTTCCATGGTTTTATGTTCTCGGCTTTCATAGAAAAGATCACCCTGGAAGCATCAAATGCATTAGGGCTATCAATTCTAGTTCCCTTGATTTTTCAAGCCTGGACTTCTAGTCCACTCATCCTATCTTGGCTCCCATTGTTTTTGCCAGTGTGTCTTACTGAAATAGGGTACTGTTTCCAATTAATGAAGCCACTCCCCTCCCCAGAAGATTCCAGGCTGGGAGTGGAGCAAATGCTTTATTTGGGGGCACTCATCAAGAAAAAATTGGGTTACACTCTAAGGAAGTGACACTGCAGATTTGTTGTGTTTTAATATATTGGAATCTGATCACAGACAAGTTTGTATGCTCTAAGATGGTCAATTGGTTTTTAATCTGAGTTTATGTTCCAAGCTTAACCAATGGCTATTTTCTAATTCTGATCTTGTCTTTGAACTTTAGCATTTTTGCTACTTTGGGGGATAGCATCCAGTTCCAGTACTCTTTGTGTAAAAGAATAGTGTTCCTTCTTCCTTATTTGGAACTGTCCTGTACTAAATAGTCAAGTTGATTCTCACAACAGAAACCTTCCTTGCTTTAAGGCAGGGATAAAAGGTCAAGAGAGATCAAATCTGCATCTAGGAGGCTGGTTTGCTGGAAACCACTGGGTTCTGGTCAAAGCTTGAGTTGATCTATGCAGGGAGCTCTAGGGGAGCCTCCGGGTGCTTCCTAGTGTGTATTAAATAGCTCACCAGAGGATCCGTAGTTCTTGGAACAATTTGGCTATCTGTTCCTGCATGAGTGGTTTGTGACAAGAACTTAAGATGGACCAGTCACTACTGCCTTTATTGAGATATTCTCACACTGGAGTCAGAAAGATCACTTTCTGCATGATCTCTAAATGAGACTGTGCTATGGAGGAGACTGTGTTACAGAAAACATGAGGTCACAAATAAGCAGAGAAAGGTTAAAAAAAGAGGAAGGCCTGAAAGTACCAGGAATATCAAGAGTGGGGAGGGTGAAGTTGGGGTTGCGGGAAAGGGTGTGTGCCTAAGGGGGATAGAGTCCAATGAAGTCCCTGCCCAGGGTGGGTGGAAGATAATGAAGGGAGATGAGTGAGATTCCCCACTCCAGCCAATTGGTGGGAGAGTGTGGACATGAAGGTAACATCCTGGTTTCCAGTCTGAAGTGATAGGGTTGGCTTCATCAGAAAGGTGAGTAGGGCTTAATGGTCAGAGAAACGAAGGGCAGCAGTGCTGAAGATGTGGCACAGCCTCAAATCTCACACAATGACAATTTCACAAAGTGACCTGGTCATTAAAATCCTGTTGATAAGCAAGGAGTTAAATATTAAGCTGACCCAGAAATGGAACCAAATGTAAGAAGTTCCCAAG
>PVJH01032888.1:0-22174 GCA_004026705.1 Nesogale talazaci | reverse complement strand
GGGGTCTTCAAAACCCCCTCCTCTTTTCATTCCATCTTTCCATGGGATTTGTGGAAGGCCCGGCCTTGGGGCTGCGTGTTCTCTTGCAGCTCTGGTGTCCCCAAGAGGGTGACGGCCCCTGCTGACTCCTCCAGCCAATAAGTCTGCAAGGAGTCATGGCCTAGGGGTTGTGCATCGGGCTGCTAACCACAAGGTCAGCGGTTCAAAACCATGAGGTGCTCCGTAGGAGAAAGACGAGGCCGTCTACTCCCATAAAGAGTTAGGGTGTTGGAAACCCAGAGGGGCAGTCCCAGAGGGTCACCCGGAGTCTGCAGTCTACATCAGCTGGTTGGGGGTGAGTCTGTTAGACCACGTCCCTGGAGTCCCTGGGGAGGGAGCAGCCATGCCCTTAAACCTGCGGTTCTCAACCTGTGGGTCGAGCAACCCTTTCACAGGCGTCACCGCCCGATTCATGATAGTAGCAACTTCACAGAGATGAAGTAACAACGCAAACAATGTTCTGGTGGAGGGTCACCCCCCCCCCCCACAGGAGGGGCTGTATTGAAGGGTCACGGCATGAGGGAGGTGGAGGACCATGCTCTACACACATGATGGAATTGACCTTGAGTCTCCCCGGAAGAAAGGCCTGGTGATCACCTTCTGAACGACCCAGGGGCACAGTCCCACTCAGAGACCCATGGGCTCACCCTGAGCGAGAGTGGACCGATGCCCATGAGGTTTGCTCGGCTCTGGCCTCTGCTGTCAGCCCCAGCTGGGGATGCAGCAGGAGACAGAGTCAAAGACCTTGCCCTCGGAGAATTCAAATCAAGGATGCCCTCAAGGTAGTCCACACCATGGAGCGTCCTGTCAGTGGTGAGGGCAGGGGAGGACCAGCCCATGGGGGAAGAGGGAGATTCAGGTTGAGAACCTAGCAGAAGACAGTGAGCCCACCAGTCAGCTAGTGTTGGAGGCCTGCACCCCGCCTCCTCCCGCCCAGCCAGGGAGCAGCCAGCAAGCATGGCCCTGGAGTGGATGTGAGGAGGGTCATGAAGACGAAGCCTTTAGCCAGGTACCCAGAGGTGGTGAGGGACCTAGGTGTTAGGTGAGGACCAGAGTGGAGTCTTGAGAGGTGGCTGGGACACACAGATGACAAACCAGACGCCCAGAGAGGAAGGAGGGAGCCAGCCAAGTTTCAAGAAAGTGCACCCCCCCACCCCCCACCACACTGCAGAAGGTGGGCCCAGTGGCAGGAGCCAGGAAGCCGGGAGATGGGCACCCAGCTAAGCTAGTCACTGTGTCCAGTTGGGGCCCTCAGTCATCCAGGCTCTGGTGAGAGAAGGCTTTCTTTCTCAGTCTGAAAGGACCCATGTGGACATTTTCTAGAAAAGACCTAATTTGTCGTCCCTCTCCCGCCGCCCAGAGTCCCATGGCAGGCGCTGCCCTGCTGCCATTCCCAGCCCAGCTCCCTTTCCCAGCCAGGAATACTCCACGCCGCTGTGGGTCTATATTTAGCAGCGGCTGCGAGGTACGAGGTACAGGCTGTTCTTGCTGTGCAGATAGCAGGGAACGGAGTGGGGATGATTCCTGAGAGGAGTTGGGGGGGGGCATCACGGGCCCCAGTACCAGCAGAGGAATTAACTTGTGTGTTTTAAAGGCCAGACCTGCTGGTGAGCTCCCCCACAGGGGCAACAGGGATGGCATTTGCAGGCTAATGAGGCGTCACACAGGTTCCGGGTAGGAGCGCCCCTTCTGTCCCATTTGGAGGGGACCAGGGGGTACCAAGGACAACAGCTGGAACTGGAGGTGAGGGGTGAAGACAAGGCAGCGGGGAGCCATGGCCAGGTTATGATTTCCAGTGCCCGGCCACCAGCGCTCTGCACAAATAGAGACCTACACATCTCTGCAGAAAATCCCCAGCCGGAGCAGAGGTGCCGGCCAGCTTTCCTGGGAGGGAGTGGAGCTCATGTCTGCTGAGAATTTCCTAAGCACCAGATCCCCGGGTCAGGCTGAGGGACCAGGCCTGGGCTGTGCTCGCTCACAGCATGTGTCCTCCCAGAGAGGCCAGGACCAACTAGACAACTGGAGATGAGCCGAGAGCCGAGAAGGGCAGCAAGGATCTCTGTCTACCCAGAACTTAACCAGGAGGGACCCACACCAGGATGGGAGGAGGGAGGGGGCTCTGTCAGGACGTGTTCTTAGATGCTGTCTGCCCGGTTCCTGTGCACAGAGACCCTGGTGCACAACAGAAGGAGACACTGCCCGGCCCTGTGCCGTCCTCACAGTGCCCCCTATGCCAGAACCCATCGCTGCAGCCGCTGTGTCCACCCATCTCGTTGGAGGCCTCCTCTTCCCACTGACCCTCTCCTGTATCCAACATGGTGTCCTTCTCCCGACAACATGTCCAAAGGAGGCCAGACCCCCGTCTCACCACCCTCCCTTCTAAGAGCACTCGGCTACACTCGTGCCAAGAGAGATTGGCTCCTTCTGCTGGCAGCCCATTCAAGACTTGGCCTTTCCGAGCCCATCCTAAAAGCCTCCGCTGTGGTGTGGTCATTCTTGTCCATTATCCAACTCTCACACGCACAGGAGATGATGGTCAATAGTCTGGCTTGTGTCGGTGCACCAACGTCCTCCAAGGGAGGCCTTTGCTCTGCAACACAAGAAGTCTCTGCAACAGATTTTCCCAGTAGGATATGTCCTTTGGTTTCTTGACGGCTGCTCCCAAGGGCATCAAATCCATGAGGTGCCCAACTCGGGGCTGGAGAAGGGGGCTGGTCAAGGCGTCTCCAAACGCAAGACCCTCTGCCAGGTTGTTCTCATTTTCTTCTCAACGATCCTACCGAGTGGGTCCACCCACTTTACAGACAAGGACACTGAGGCTGACAGTCCCAAGAACGCGTGCCCAAGATCGGATAGGAACTCAAGGACGGAGGGGAGACTTGAACCCATGTCCAGCTAACTTCCTACTCCCTCCTTTTGACCCTGCTTCCTGTCTCTCTTGATGTGACCCTGAAATCTCAATGAGGGTCCAGTGAATGAAGGCGTTTGCAGAGAACAGCTTTCTGGACCAAGTTGGGGCTTTCTACCCCCAGTCCTCCAGGAGCGTCACAGCCTCCGCCTGACCGTCACCAGCCCCCAGACGTGGAGTGGGGAGAGGTGGGTGTGGAGCAGAGGTCAGAAGGTGCCACGAATTCCTTCCACCGCTGAGCACAGCCTCCCCGCAACATGACTTTGTCTACCACGAAGTGGCATCTGTTTTTGACTGCGGACTGGCCAGTAGAATGGCGGAAGCCACATGCAGCTTCCAAGACGTGGCCTTGAGAGACCCTGCCGCTTTCCAGACTTTGCCCTCTCTAGTTGTCCTCAGACACCACCCTTACAGCAGACCTCGGGGCAGGCCAGGCTGGGGGCTGTGGCAATGGCCCTGCCTGGCTTTTTACAGGTCAGGCCTTGAGCAAAGTCCTGGGCTCGTGCCTCTGAAGTCTCCCCCTGTAAAATGGGGATAGTCGTGGCCCCTTCGTCATAGGGGTCCTGAGAGGATGAGCTTGAGACAGCCCAAGTAAGACGCTCAGAAAGGTGCCGGGGGCAGAGTCAATGCACTCAGTGTTCCCTCTTGGGATTAGCGCGTGCCGTGCTCTGGAGGAGAGAACGCTTGTGCTGCGGTGGCTCTCAGCTGACCTTTGGCTCAGGGGCCATTTGATGACAGGCGCTGTGGGATAAGTGCAGGGCTCGCTCCTCGCTGCAAGGTTAGCAGTTCAAACCCACCAGCTGTTCCTTGGGAGAAAGCTGAGGCCGTCCGCTTCTGTAAAGATCGTTCACTTCTGCAGCAGGTTTTCCCGTGTCACATGTCATTTGACTTCTCGACGGCTGCTTCCATGGGTCCAGTATTGATGAGGTCTCTGAAACCTACAGGGGCAGTTGCACTTCGTCCTATAGGGTCACCGCAAGTCAAACTAGACGCGAAGGCAGGGCATTGGTTTTTGTGCTGGGGGGACATTGTTGGTTGTCACAGCAGGAAAAGCCACCAACCATCCTACATAGGACAGCCTCGCTGCCTCCCCCCAGCAAATAAACAGGCCACCCTGAAGGTCAATCGTGTGAGGGTAAGAAACCCTGCCGTCTAAGGACAGAGTGTGGTTGTCCCCCTTTTACAGAGAAGGAAACTGAGGTTCAGAAAGGCGAAGCCATTCACTGAAGATTACATGGCCCAGAAAATTAGCCACCCCAGGACTTTATCTTAGGTTTAGCCCCCCTCAAGGCTCCTTGGTCACTGTGAAGAGCAGCCCAGGCTGAGAATGGGGCTTAGTAAGGAGTCCTGAAGACAAAAGACCTCTGAGTGCATAGCACTATCTATCCCCCATCTCTGTATAACCCCCCCCAAAAAAAGTAGAGCTACTGATAGGTTGCACCCCAGCCACACATGTAAATGGACTGCAGACTGTCTTCATGGACCTGGGGGTAGCTGGGGGACATCTGAGGCAGTACTTGGGCTTTATGGGACACATCAAGGGACTGCTGGTGCGTGACTCCACCTGGTGCCCAGGCCCTGCAGCCCGCCTGCCATCACCTGTGCAAGGCAGACTGTGGTCCTGGGAGGAAAGGCTCGGTGCCTCATCCACTCCCCCCCGAGGCAGACTTGATCTCTCCCTTCAGCCCCTCCCTGCTCCCATGAGCAGCTTAGAGGATTATGGGTCCAGAGATCAGCTGGTGCCTGGACACGGAATCTGGGGGAGGGGAGGCAGCTGGGGGCTCTGAGACTGACTGACTGTCTGGGGTGGGGAACCTTTCTTCTGCCAAGCCATTTGGATGTTTATCACATCATTCTTGGGCCATACAGGCTGGGCCAGTCAAACATTGAACTAACTCAGTCCTAACAGGACGGCTAGGAGTCCTGGCGGTGTAGTGGTTGGATGTCGGGCTCCCACCCCTAAGGTCGGCAGTTCAAAGCTGCCAGTGCCCTGTGGGAGCAGGCCTGGGATGTCTCCTCCCGCGAAAAGCTGCCATCTCTGACACGAATGGGTGCGGGCCTGCCCTGGCCCCCAGGCTCGCTCTGAGTTTGAACTCACTCGATGGCAGTGAGCCTGTGATGGCAATGCTTTGGAGAGGCTTGTCCGTGTGTGTTGGAGTGTGTGAGTGTGTGTTGGGGGAGGTGTATTTGTGTCAGTGTGTATATGTGTGGATGTGTGTGTGGATGTGCGTGTGTTGGAGGAGGTGTGTGTGTTTGGGGGGAGGTGTGTTTGAGTGTGTCAGTGGGTGGGTGTGTTGGGGGGGGCGTGTGTTTGAGTGTGTCAGTGGCGGTGTGAGGTGAGCCTCTGTTGATAAGGACTCACCATGCTGCTGCTTGGGCCCCACTCCGGGCCGATGGCCACCGAGATAAGTCCAGCCCAGCCCAGGTTTCTGCACAGCATCGGGTTCCCTTCAGGAGGGCAACAAACTGAGGCCTACAGAGATTGCTTACCAAGAAGGGTCACATAGCGGCAGGTTCTTGTGTGTGTGTGTGTACACGCGCACTCAGGGGGTTGGAATCTTGTGGTTATGTGGTCAGTAGGAGTGAGAGTCTGTACCTGTGTCTATGTGTGAGTGTATGTGCATGTGAGTGTATATGGGTGTGTGATTGTGTTTGGAAGTGTGTGTGTCGCTGTATGAGGACATGCGAGAATGTGAGTGTGTAAGAGTCAGTGTGCAGCATGAGAGTGTAAGAGTGTGTGTAGAATGTGAGAATACATGCATGTGTGGGATCGCTTCTCGGCCTTTTGGCTAAGACCACGTGTGGGTATGTGCAGTTGTGGAAGTGTATTGTGTGAGAATATGAGTAGTGTGCATGTATTTGTAGCTGTGTGAGAATGTGTACAAGTGGAAGTGTGTTGTTGTGTGAGTGTAAGAGGCTGTGGAGGCGTGTCTGCGGTATGCATGCGAAGGCACACGTGTGTCTGAGTAAGCATATGATACAGTGTGTGTGCATGGAGTCATGTGAGTGGAGTGTGTGTGTGTGTGTGTGTGTGTGCACGCACGCATGCATGTGCATGCGTGTCTGTGGGGGGCTGCTCACCGAGCGTGGCACCTCCTTTGTGACCCTCTCTGTGTGCCGGCACCTTGACTCCCTTCCTGTCCTTGGCCCGGAGCTCCCCAGACCTTCCCCTGCCTCAGCCCGCAGAGGCTGGGAGCATCCTTGGCCTCACCCTATCCCCCCACAGGTGTGATCCGGACAGCAGTGCCGGACCTGGACCGAGAGAGCCAGGAGCGCTACGAGGTGGTGATCCAGGCCACGGACATGGCGGGCCAGCTGGGGGGGCTCTCGGGCTCCACTACTGTCACCATTGTGGTCACTGACGTCAACGACAACCCGCCCCGCTTCCCGCAGAGTGAGTGAAGCCTTCCCCCGGGGACCCCTGCACCCCTACCCACCGGCCCCGAGAGGGAGGGTGCTCGCCCTTGCACGCCACCTACTGATCCCCCTAACTCCCTTCAGCTTCCCACCAGAAGAGGGGCTCCCATCTTCCGTCTTTCTCCCAAGTCACCTACTTACTGCCGCCCCAGTCATGCTCTGCCGTGCAGAGGAAAGCCCAACTGTGGCTGCTTTTCCATCACTCGGCCCCACCTGTCCACCCATCTGCCACCGCCCTGCTTCACCCTCCCCTCCGCTTCTAGCACCATGAGCTGCCGCATGCTCCGACCCAGGCTTGCTGGGGGATGCCAGGGGGTCACATTGGGGGTGATGACAGGGGCTGCAGCTGCACCCAGGCAGGGGACACCCCCACTGGGGAGCAGAGACCCAAGGTCTGCGTGACAGCGTTCCCTCCTGCTGGTTGCTGGGAGAGCAGGACTCTGTGCACCCCAGTCAGGATGCTTCCACTCAGCTTCTCCCTGCACCGTGGGGATGGGCTTCTTGAAACCAGCCCCCCTCCTCCATGGACCCAGCCAGCCCCTCGGTCCCCAGACAAGACCCACCAGCCAGCATGCAAGCTGTGGGCTGGTGGGGCAGGGGGAGCCGCTGAGCTGGCAGAGACTGACTGCTGTGGGGAGCCGGGCTGATTCCTATCTGGCGAGTCATTACCCGAGGTCTGCTGCTCTCACATTAGGCCCTGCCACAGGGGACCGACCCCCTCGAGATAAGGATTCCAATCCCTGAGCTGAGCGCAGCTTCTCAGCCCCGACAGCGCCGCGTGCCCCACAGCCAGGCAGCCTGGCACAGAGCTGGCTCACAGCCCCCACCCCTGTCAGGCCCTGCCATAGCAAGGCCCCAAAGCCCCAAGCAGAGGGCAGGGCGGGGTGGAGGTTGGGGGTGCCTGCCCATTGTGCCAGGCTACACATGGGCTCAGAGAGATGGCATCCCAAGTCCCAGGAGGCCACGCAGCCCTTCATTCACTCACTCACGCACTCAGTCATTCATTCATCCATCCATTTTTTAATATGTATCACGGCTGTATTGTCACACAGCAGCACACAATCCAACCTGTCGCCTTCAAGTTAACGCCAGTGGACGGCCACCTCATGTACACCAGCCCAGAGCTGGACTCCTCAGAGTGTCCGGTGCCCGGTCTTCAGAAGAAAATGGCCAGGCCTTTCTGCTGAGGCCCCCCGGCTAGGAGTGAAGTACTCAGCCGTGTGTGCCACCCAGCTCAAAGAGAGAAGGGCCGGTGTTCGCCGTAATTAGAAAGCCAGCACCCCACTCTGCCTCAACCCTGGGGTCACCCTGGGTGAGAAGACCCAACCTGTCTTCTCCTGGTTATTCTCTCTCCTTCCTCCTCCTCCACCGTCTGCTTTTATGGGGCTCGTCTCCCGCTTCTCTTTAGGGTCTGTTCACCGGGGTACACTTCTGCCAACCTTGTAACTCCATTCCACCTGCTGTGGGACCTGGTTGTTGTTGTCACTGTTGTTGCGGTTGTTGTTTGTTAAGTGCCTTGGAATTGGCTCCAGCTCAGAGTCACCTTTTGGACAACAGGGTAAAGCACTGCCCAGTCCTGTGCCATCCACGATTGTCACGCTTGAGCCCGTTGCTGCGACCTCTGTGTCAGTCCATCATGGCAAGCGCCTTCCTCATTTCTGCTGCCCCTCTACAAGGTCTTCGTCTAGGGACTGGTCTCTCCCGACATGACCAAAGTACGTGAGACGACGTCTCCCCATCCTTGCTTCTAAGGAGCATTCTAGTGGTCCCTCTTCCAAGACAGATTTGTTTGTTCGTGTGTGTGTGTGTGTGTGTGTGTGTGTGTGTGTAGCATCTCTGACTTGTTGGTTCTTTTGGCAGTCTGTGGTACTCTTGACATTCTTCACCATGCAGCATGTCCTCGCTCCGTTCACTGACCTGCCTCTTGATCCGTGCACGGGTTCCGCCGGAGCGCAACTGAATGATCTGGAATGCCTATTCTTCTCAAGGTGATCCGTAGTCCGTCAGGTCCACACAGTCGGATGTCTCTGTGTCGTCAACAAAGCACAAGTAAACATCTTTCTGATGGCCTGTCAGCCAAGAGCCGTCTGACGGCAGGAGGGCTGTCTCTCCTGAATCCAGCCGGAACCTCTGGGAGCCCCCGTCAATGTCCTGCTGCCACTGTTGCTGGGTGATCGTCAGCAAAATCTTACTCGCACGCGATGTCGTTGAGATTGTTCAATAATGTGAACGTTCTGCGGGGCCACCTTTCTCTGGCACGGGTACCAATCCGGAGCTCTTGCAGTCAGTGGGCCCAGTAGCTACCTTCCTAATCCCCCGGCATCGACCAGTAAGTCCTTCCAGTGCTGCGTCAGGTTGTTGAAACGTTTAAGTTGACATTCCATCCATTCCTGGAGCCTTGGTTTTTGCAAATGGTTTCAGTGCAGCTTGGACTTCTTCCTACGGCACCAAGGATTCTGGCTCATAGGCTACCTCTTGACATGGCGGAAGGACATCGCATTTGGTACAGTGACTCTGTGTAGTCTTTCTATCGTTTTTTCTAAAAATGCTTCCTGCACCGTTCGATATTCCACCCCCAGAATCTTTCAATATTGCAACTCGAGGCTTGAAAATGTTCTGGAGTTCTGTCGGTTTTAAGATAGACGGAGCACATTCTTCCTCTGGGGTCTTCTAACTCCAAGTCCTTGCACATGTCATTAGAAGAGTTTACTTTGTCTTCTCAAGCCTGCCCTTTGAGATTTTCGGCTTTAGTTCTTTGGCACCATCCCTTCTTCATTTGCCTTAACTACTCCGTGAAAAGCGTTTCAGTCTTTTCTGACTTCCCCTGTGATCTTTTCTTTCGTTCCTGTGTCTTAAGTGACCTTTGGATCTCTTCATGAATGAAGTTCTTCGTGTCCTCCCACAGCTCATCGAGTCTTCTGTCTTTAGTGTCCAGAGCGTCAAATCTGTCCTCAACATGCCCTTGGGACTGAGGTGCGAGAGACTCCAAGCAGTATCTGGTTCTTGTGGACTTGTGTGACTTTTCTTCAGCTTCCACCTGAACTTCCACATGCTCGGCTCGTGTCTGTTCCATGGTCAGTCCCTGGCCTCGTGTGAGCTGCTGATCTTGAGCTTCCACATGGTCTCTTCTCACAGATGTAGCCAATTTGATTACTGGTATGTCGTCTGGAGCTGTCCACATGTAGAGCTCTCCTTTGTGTTGTTGAAAAAAGATATCTGGCCTGAACTTGTCATTGGTTTGCAAAATTCTCTCGTGTGGTCTCCAGCTTTGTTTCTATCACTAAGACCATATTTTCCAATGACCCTTCTTTCCATTTGTTTCCAACTTTTGCACTCCAGTCAGCAATAATTCTCAATGCGTCTTGATTATATGTTTGATCAATTTCAGACTGAGAATGTTGGGACAAGCCTTCAATTTCTTCATCATCAGCTGTGGGGGTTGGTGCATAAATTTGAGTCATAGTTGTATTCATTGAATTTCCTCGAGGGGGAGAGATATAATCCTAACACAGGCAGCATTGCACTTGAAAATAGATTTTGTTGTTTTTTTTGTGTGTGTGTGTGGGGGGGGGGGGTGGTAGGCATCACTGCCTCTGGTGGTTGTGAGCGCTGCTCCTGAGAGCCAGGGCTGGATTTGAACCACCAAGCCTGTGGGCCGCAGTTCCGCACTCAACCACTTAGGCCACCAGGGCTCAGCCCCCGAAAATAGATTTTGAAATGTCCTTTTTGGTGGCGAAAGCAGCCCCACTCCTCTCGATGGTGTCATTCCTGGAATCATAGGCCGTCTGACTTTCTGATTCAGAACGGCCAGTTCCAGTCCATCTCAGATCACTCACCCCTAAGACATGTATCTTTATGTGTTCGGTTTCATTTTTGACTATTTCTGGTTTTCCTAGATTCATAACTCCTCCATTCCAAGTTCTGCAGGTGACTGTTTCTTCTCATGTTGAATCATTCACCAGCCAAAGATGAAAGTCCCGGCCGAAGGCTTGACTCCATTCCCGGCATGATGGTCCTTCCCTGGAGAAGGCAGCCCTTCCCCAGTTGCATTATGGGTGCCTTCTGACCCGAGGGGCTCTTCTTTTAGCACGGTCTCTGACAATGTTCTGCTTCTGTTCGTTAGGCTTCCAGGATCTGACCAGGTGTCGATGCGAAGCATGTTTTCAGTGGTTACTTCCTCTGAAGGGGACAGCCGAGTCCTTCCTGGCTGTCTCTTCTTAGTCCAGCAGCTCTGCAGAAATACCATGGACGGGGCTGCCAGCATCACAGCACAGCAAATGGACAGACGCGCGGTGGTCTGAGCCTCACAGACATTAGAACTGTGCACGCTGGACTGTTTTTTCCACTTGCCTCAGAGGATGGTTGTGAAGTCAGTCCATGCTCTGTGTTCAGATGTCTCAGAACCATGCTCTTGCATGGAGCTGTGATTGGCTGGTTTCCATGGCTGTGTCGTATTCTTCTCTGTGGGTGGCCTCTCTGGTTGGCACCAAGGCCACCAAGCGGCATCTTGGAAGACAGGCCTGGCCATCAGCTTCCAGGAGAGCAGTCTCAGGTGCAGCCCTCTGCAGACACACACGGTTCTGTCCCGCAGCTATTGATGGACCTGAGGGGAGGGTCCAGTTGGGGACTATGTCGAAGGCCACTGCTTTGGACCTGTTGACATGCCTCCTGATGCTCCCCTGCAGACATCTCTCTCGTACATTCAGAGAAGGAGAATCACCAGGCCCTGGGACGCACTAACCTTTAAGCTCCCTAAATAGAAACGAATAAAGCCAGACTCTCTTTCCTCCCCGAAGAAAGAGGAGGGCCCGCTGCGCCGCTTCCTCACCAACCCTTGGTATTGTCAGGCTCTTTGGGTTAACCTGGGGAGTGTAGACAGCTAGTACATATAGGTAGCTCACGTTGGTCTTCATTCATGCCCTCACAAGTCACTGCCACATTTCATTTACGTGACAGCCGGGTGTTCTGCCAGGCGCTGAGCATGGCTGATGAATAAGAGATGCAGTTCCTGCCTTGCAGGCGCTCAGGCCCAAGAGAGAGTGCATAAACAGACACGGAGAGTAAAATGCAGTAATCCCTCCAGCGGGGAGAGCTCGGAGGCCCTGGGCGCCCCAGAGCCGAGCCTAGAGATCTGGGAAGGTGGCTGAGAGCCAGCAGCAGTCCTGGAGACTCGCAGGCGGAGTGGGAGCTGGGCAGGGGCAGGCAGACAAGCAAGCAGGGCGAGGGAGGGCCTGGAGGTGAGAGGGGGCATGTGAGAGGGGAGGCAACACAAGGGGGCCAGCCTGGCTCAAGCTGGCATGTAAAGCAGAAGAGGGCGAGGTGGGAGGAGACGGCTGAAGGCCGGGCAGCGGGCATCCTACAGGGCAAACCAAGGGGTGGTGGGACCTCCTCCTGAAGGCAGTGGAGTGACCTGGTCCACCCGCAAGAAACGTGAGCCCTCTGGCTGCTGAGCACCAATGATGTGGAACTGTCAATCCACACAAGGAGCCACGTCTCCCGCCCCACCGGCCCTGCTTCCCCTGGAGCTGGCCTCCTCTTCGCTGCCTCCCATGTGACCTTCTGGTTTCCCCCACCACCACCCCCCCATCCTACCCCACCCCCGTTCCTTCCCTGCTGTCACAACAACCAGACAATCTTTGCCGGTCTTCAAGCATGCCGGACACGGCACCCACCCCAGGGCCTTTGCACCTGCTCCCCCCTCTGTCTGGAGTGGTCCTTGCCAACTAGATGCCTGGCTGCCCAGCGCCCCCCTCCCTTAGACCATTGCAGAAAGCTCCTCTTCCCTAGCAATGCCCTTCTTGATCGCCTGGAAGCCCCTGCATCCGCATTCCCCATGTCCCTTCCTGCTTCATCTTCCTCCTATGTACACAGCACCATTTGATGAGCCGTCTGGCTTACTGATGAGGTGGCGGAGTGTCTTTCTCCTGCTGCTCCTCAGGAAGCACCTTTACAGACAGGAAGTCCCAGACATTAAGTCCTGTCTCTGGTCTGTGGCTGGAACCCCCGTGCCTAGAACCACCCCTGGGCCATCCGTAGCCTCATCGAGTCATGAACGTCAACAACTTGTTCTAAAAGGCAAACAAACCAGCATCCACAACCAAATTTGGAGGAAGCCCCCCCTCGGAATGCCCGCTAAGTATTTCACACGTGCTGTCATCGATGTCCCTTGCCATACCTGTGGTGCCGATGGAAAGGCACGCTTCGGTTTCCCGATGAATCCATTGCATAGAAGGCTGTCTGCGGAAACCCAAGCAGGTTGCCTAAGCACATCGCCTGAGTCACACAGTTTATAAACCAGTTGTTACCAAGTGATCACTACTCTGTTGTTGAGGAAAGAAGCTGGTATCATTCCCCAGTCACAGAGGAGCAAGCTGAGGCTCGGGGTTTCACGGTTAAGGCAGATTCCAGAGCTCTGGCTGCTTTGACTCAATGCTATTCTGCCCGCCTCCCTGAGCAAATGGGAAACTGAGGCCCAAGGAATTTTCAGGATGTGCACAAGTCAGTCAACAAAGAAACACAGGGTCAGAACTGGCCCCTCCTGAGAGGCCTGATAAGGCAGCCTGGTGGCATCATGGGTTACAAGTCAGGCTAACGTAAGTTTGGTAGTTCAAATCCACCAGCTACTCTCTATGAGGAAAACGCGGCTTTCTGATCCTGTATAGGTTGGGTCTCAGGAACCCCCAGGGGCAGGTCTGGTCTGCCTTCTTGAGTCGCTGTGAGTCAGAATCCACTTGCCGGCAGGGCATCTGAGTTTTAAGGAGCCCCAGAGATGCAGCAGAGAAGGGCTTGGCTGCTAACTGAGAGGCTGATGATTCACACCTGCTGAGGAACGCCCCTGGGGCAGGAGCTGGCAGTCCCCTCTGTGGACAGCGCTCTGGAACGCTCCTGGGGCAGTCTGCTCCATCACATGGGGCCTGCAGAAGTGGAAACTGATGCCACAGCCCCCAGGAACCACACAGCCCCTCACCTTCCTGCTGACCCAGCCTCTCCCTGGAAGGTGCCCCCACCCTGCTCAGGGCCGTGTCTCCCACAGAGATGTACCAGTTCAGCATCCAGGAGTCAGCGCCCGTCGGCACCGCCGTGGGGCGGGTGAGGGCCGAGGACTCGGACGTGGGTGAGAACACCGACATGACGTACCACCTCAAGGAGGAGAGTGGCAGCGGCGGAGACGCCTTCAAGGTCACCACGGACAGCGACACGCAGGAGGCCATCATCGTTGTACAGAAGGTGCGATGGTGCCCCAGGACGGAAGGGGGAGGCAGCCCCTGAGCCTGAGGAATTGGGGGGAGGGCCCTCTGAGGAGTCAAATCCCTCTGCTGTACTCCCCCTCTGGGATGACGTCTTCCCAGCATCCAGGACTAAGTGAAGGAAACACGGATGGGATCGGTCCCGGTTTACGAACTAGAGTAATTGAGGCACAGAGAGGTCGAGTGACTTGTCCGAGGTTGCACAGCTAGTTGACTGAGCTGAGAGTCCATCCAGGTTTGCATTTATGCTCCTTTAAAAAAAAAATTGTCTGGACTGAGCCCCGGTGGCGTAAGTGGTTAAGTGCGGTACGGCAGCCCAGGGGCTTGGCAGTTCAAATCCAGCAGCAGCTCTCCAGGAGCGAGGCTGGATAGTTCCCACAACCACCAGAGGACAGTGATGCCTCCCCAAAAAAATTGTTGCTGAGTATAGACACAGCAAGAAGGATCCCTGGCAGTGCAGTGGTTATGTGTTGGGCTGCTAAACACCAAGTCGGCAGTTTGAAACCACCACCCGCTCCACGGGAGAAAGATGAGGCTTTCTGCTTCCCCAAAGAGTACGAGTCTCAGAAACCCACAGGGTTTATATCCGAAATAGATACCGATTCCACCACATATACATGTATAATACGGGTATTCTTTCAACTGTGCAACCCTGCCCTTTCCCTCCCTCCTGTTCTGAATGGTTCCTCCCCTGTTGACACAGACGCCTAAGCGTCCTCTCCCTCCTTTCAAGTTGATCCCATAGACTAAGTAAGGCCCTTAAAAGTGAGCAAGGTGCTCGCCGCAGAAGTCCTAACTAGTTCAGCTCGCCTGGGGATGAATGGCCAGGAGACCTCAGGGACCATTTGGGTCAGGGGTCCTCAAACTTTTTAAACAGGGGGCCAGTTCACTGTCCCTCAGATCGTTGGAGGGCCGGACTGTAGTTAAAAAAAAAAACAACCTATGAACAAATTAATTGCGGGCCCAGGACAGCAGTTGCAGCAAAAACACCTGGCGGACCAGATAAGTGTCCTTGGTGGGCCACATGTGGCCCATGGGCCATAGTTTGAGGACCTGTAATTTCGGTCATGATTTCAGATGATCTCAGGACAGTGACTTCAGGGCTTCATCCAAGGGGCTCTGGAGTTCCAGGTCCTGTGTACAAGCTCTCAAGGACTCTGAGAAGCCCCTCACGTCGTGCCAGGCCCCTCCTACCCAGTGTTTCCTTTCATCCCCAGGCAGAGGAGATCACACCCATGAGGGGAAGAGTTGGGAATTGAACCCAGGTCTGGTGACTTCCAAGTTCTTTCCTTCCTGAATCTCACAGTCTTCCCCACCCAGTGACTGTCTCAGAAACCAGAAGGCAGAACTGCACACCCAGGCACCCCTAGGGATAGGGGCTGCAGGCCAGATAAAGAAGAGAAATATCCCTCTTCCAGGATGTGGTCAAGGGGCAGCTCAGGCTGCTGCATGCCCTTTAAGTCCACTGTGACTCCTCTCCCAGGGGTCTACCCTGCCTGCCAGTCTCCTCCCATTCAGCCAGAACTGATCTCCCTAAATCTCTCCTCCTCAGTCTGAGCTCTGCCATCAGGGACCCGCAGAAATGTCTGCCCCTTGACCCAGGGATGCCCTCTGTCCACTCAGTGAGTGTGTCATGCTGGCCCACTTCTAGCTGGCCCTCCAGGTTCAAGGGCAGGGACCTCTCCCAGTTCACGGCAAGACAGTGACTGCTGTGGAAGCGGAGCTCAGTGGGGCTGCCTTGTTTGAAGGGTCTCTGACAGGGTGCAGTCGGACCACTTTTCTATTGCTTGTTTGAGCAGGAAATGCTTTTGCTTTCCTGCTTTCACGGGTTTCCACCTTACACAGGTGCGTGTGTGGGAGGGAGGGGACAGGTCACGCATGTGCGCAGGTTTCCCTGTCACGGCGGGTTCTTTCAAGTGTTTGCTCTGTGCCAGGCACCCTGCAGGCAAGCCTATGCCACAGATGAGGCCTTGGGGGCCTGGAGAGGCCCAGCATCTGAGCAGTAGAGCCAGGCCCCAAGGCCAGCCCGGAGACTCCTGGACGGCACTGCCCTCCACCCCCCGAGGTCCCTCCCCTGCTCCCGCAGTGGCGCCTGGGGTGTCTGTGTGGAGGCTGTGTGGCTGGGGAGCCGAGCTCCCGCCTGATTGATGACCTGGCTCCTGAGCCCATCGCTCACTCGCAGGCCAGGCCACTGCCTGCCTGCTGCATCCTGATTACCCAGGCAACAGCCGCCGCAGGGAGCTGGACCCACAGGGGTGGGGTGATGCCGGGGCGAAAGGGAAGGCCTGCTCGGGGGCAGCTGAGAAAGTCACACTTGCCACTGACATGGTCGTGTCCCCCACCCCACCCCACCCCACCCAGTGGCACTCCTGGCCATTCAGCCTTCCACGTGTCGCCTTGGTGGTCAAACTGGGTCCTCAGAAGGCACGCAGCCATAGAGCTCATTCGTCAGATGGGCATCTCTCCGGCCTGGGTGGCGCCAGAACTCGAAGGGCAACTCTGAGTCAGACTCAGTCTACACGAATCGCTCCCTCCTGGGTACCAGGCCAACAGTCCTGGTGCCACAGCGGGCAAGCATTGCACGTGGAAGAACAGGCCTGGCGATCAGCTCCCAGAGAGATTAGGGCCTCCAAAGCGACTCGGCAGCCCTCCTGTGTCCTGGAGGGTGGCTGTGAGCTGGGATCGACAGCACGTCCTGGGGGCCGGCCTGCTCACCTCATTGGAGAGAACACATCGGCCGTCCTAAGCACACAGCCAGCTATCGGTTGGCAAGGGCAGGATCTGGACCCAGGTCCGCGAGATGTCAGATGCAGGGCCCTTTCCTCTCAGGGAGCCACGCCGCCCACCCGTGGCTCCAGCCGTGGCTGGTGGCTGGCTGCCAGAGGCACCTGGTGGCAAACGCAGCATCTCTGCACTCGGCTGTAAGTGAGGCGCTGCCCCTCCTGCCCCCCACAGCTCAGTTTCCCCACTGTCTCAGGAGAGGGTTGGGTGTGGTCTCCCACAGCCAGTTCCTCAGCACAGATCAGGTCATCTGGGCACCCGTGCTGGGGCCCCTCCTGGCCCCTCCCGGCAAGCCTCACTCTCTCTGGGCCACCCCCCTGACTCAGAGGGCAAGAGGGGGGTGGAGCTTGTCCATGCAGGCCCGGCCCACAACCCGCGCTCCGTGTCTCTCCCAGCGCCTGGACTTCGAGTTGCAGCCCGTGCACACCGTGGTCCTCGAAGCCCTCAACAAGTTCGTGGACCCCCGTTTCGCCGACCTGGGCACATTCCGCGACCAGGCGATCGTGCGCGTGGCCGTGACTGACGTGGACGAGCCCCCCGAGTTCCGGCCGCCCTCCGGCCTCCTGGAAGTGCAGGAGGACGCGCAGGTGGGCTCCCTGGTCGGCGTGGTGACGGCGCGGGACCCCGACGCCGCCAACCGGCCCGTCCGGTGAGACCCCCGCCCGGGGCCGACGCCCGCCTGCTACCCTGCCATGGCCAAGCCCTGACGTGGGGTGGAGGGGGGCGGGCGGGAGGAGAGGACAGCGGTGGCCAGGAGACCCAGAGACCCAGGATCCGGTGACGTCAGGGCCAGACAGGGACTCAGACCCCCTACCCGCGCTCACCACCACCAATGCCCAGACTCCCTAAGCCATTGCTACGCCCCATACTGCGTGCCAGACCCCAGTGGACACCACCAGACGCCTCACGGGCCCCTGGCCGCCCCGCAAACTGGAACCTGCCAACATCTGCTTCTCCCTCAATCGACCCCTCCCGAATGCTTCACGGCGCTAACATTTGCACAGGTGGAAATATGGGACACCTCTCACTCGCTCACACTTGGCCGCCCGCCATCACCTCCAGCGGTGGAGTCCTTGGGCCCCGGGGCCCCGGACTCAACGGCCCATCCGTACCAGGCAGGACTGAGCACTATGGGATTCGGTGGTTGTTCAGGGGAGGTTGAAGGTCAGGCCTTTCTCCCTGGGCACTTCCGAATGAATGGGACCCCCACAGTTTCAGGAGATAACACACTGGCCCTCCCAGGGGTCTTTTTCTCACATTTCCCTCCCACCCATCAACCCATCCCCTCCTCTCTGTCTTATTAAGCCCCTCCCTAAAACCTGACCACTTCTCGCCCTGGGGACCAGGGCGCCCTTTTCCCTCACCCGGTCTGTGCCAATTGTCCCCAGCCCAACCTCCATGTGGCACAGAAGCAGCCCGGGAGCCAGGAGAAAGCTCCCTGGAGCCAGGCAAAGGCTGAACCTGCCCGCTCAGAACTTTCCAGAAGGGCCAGTTTTGCTCAGGGGCAGAGATTAAACTGTTTCCATGACCCCCAGCCTCACCTCCAGCCCCTCGTGTCTCATTCTCTTCTTCACGAGGGCTCTCTGTCTAAAATGTCAGCCCCCCCCCCCACACACACACACACAATGTCCACACCTGGCCCCCCCACCCCCCTTGCCTCTCCCTCCTGGACTTCCCCACTCGCCTCTGTGCTGCCTCCTTTTCTGATTACACAGCTCTTCTCTACATCAACTCCACACAAGGGGGGTGGGTTTGAGTCTGCTGAGGGTCCTAGCCTGAGGCCCACCCCTCCTAGGTCTGGTGAGTGGGTCCTGTGCAGGCAGAGGAGGGCCCAGACAGAGATGAGGATGAAGAGACCCCTCCCACCCCCACCCTGAGGAGGGCAGGGGGGCAGGGGCAGAGGAAACTGAGCCAAAGGGTTGGGAGAGACCACAAGAACAGAGAGGCCTGGCTGCCGTGTAGACACAGAGAGAGGAGGCTGGTAGACACCAGAGAGGGACAGAAAGATGGCGACAGGGCAGGGAGGAGGCGGTGGGTGTCGGAGGAAGGGTACTTCTCACACGGTTGGTGTCCCTGAAAGGATTTAGGGAGGGGCCCTCTAAGGGTGGTGAGAGAGTGAGTCCTTGGCTAAGTCCCAGGATGGAATAAGGACAGAGGACAGACAGGTGCAGGAGGAAGGGTTACCAGAGAGAGTGACTCTGGAGGGGCGGGGGGCAGTGGTCAGTGCTGGGTGGGAAAGGCAGAGGCTCCACCCCACCCCAGCCTCACCTCTGTGCACAGCCAGTGAGGGAGTTCTTCCTGCCCCAGCCGTGGGCCTAGCTGTCTGCTAGGCCTGGGAAAGAGGGAGGGGAGTGTGGGACCCTTCTTACTGCACAATCCTCAAAGGCCTCGAGTCACCAGGGTCACCCCAGAGTCATCTGTGTGAATGTCTCTCGGGGTGATGCAGTATGGAGCATGCACACCCTTCCGTGGCCACCCGGTGTGAGAAGACACAAAGATGCCCGTCCTGTGAAAGCAGCCCTGGGCGCTCAGGGTGGGAAATGCCCTCGGGCATCTGGGAAGACTGCCTGGAGGAGGCAGGAACTGAACTGAGCTGCGGATTTGGGTCTGGCAGGGGGAACCTTGCAGGGGAAGGACGTTCGGGGCACAGCTTGTGCAGCCAGATGGAGGGGGTGGGGTGGTGCTCAGAGCAGAGCAGTCAGGGATGGCAGGGATGGGGGAGGGTCCACAGGGACAGACTGAGAGCTTAGATGCTTACCAGAAGGCCTCCAGTATCCCTTCCCCACTCCTTTCCAAATCACCCTGCCCCTGCCTCTGAGCTCAGCTGCTGGGATCTATAAACACCCGGTACTCCAGCCTGGCCCCAGACCTCTCCTGGGAGTCCCAAAGTGGAGAGGGACCAGGAAGGAGGGGTCGGGCCTGCCCACTCCCCAGGATCCCTCTCCCCTGCCCTCCAGCCCCCCTCTCCTCCTGCTTCCCTTCCCACCACTTTGATCTCATTGAAAGGGCCTGGCTCTGAAAGCTTCCTCTCCCTCCTTTCATCTCCCTCCTGGCCCTTCTGCTTGCCAGCCTCCTCCAGGGTGGGCACCAGTGGGTGGCAGAGACAGGACCCGTGCCTGTCAGCACAGACACTTTGTCCAGAGCCAGGCCCAGAGGCTGGAGAGGTCTCAGCCCAGAGCAGAGGCTGGGTGGGGAGAGCTCCCAACCTGCAGGGGTGAGGGGGACAAACGGATGCAGGAGAGTGGTGACGGGAGAGCGGGGAGTCTTCTGGGCCACATGGGCTGCCCAGAGTCCAGCTTCTATCCTGGGCTGGGCTGCAGGGGGTGGAGGAGGGTCATCGACTCTCTGGGTGACCCCACATTGAGTCACGCCCACGCTATCCCAGGCCACAGGGAAACAAGGTCCCTTCCCTGGTGGCGTGTCCCTCCCCGGGGCAGACGCAGGCCACAGCAAAAAGAAGTGAAACAAGAGAGCAGGCCAAGGAGGAAGGGAGCCACTTCCGGGGGCAGGTCTAGGAAGCCCAGGTGTCGCTGAGAGGAAAGATGGCATAGCATTCCCAGGGGCGTGGGAGGATGGGGGGTGCAGGGGAGGGAGCTCCAGAAGGGCCTCCTCGGCCCTCGGGACCCAGAGGCATGAGGGCAGTAGGAGGTCCCTGTGATTTTCACACTTACGCTTTATGGAGGCAGCTTACCCATTGTGCAGATGAAGACAGGAAGGGTCAGAGAGGGGAAGTTACTCGCCCAAGGTCACCCAGCTGAGTGGAATCACTGGTGCCTGTCTTGTGTCCCGAGTCTGCCCTCTCTGCCTGCTTCTTTCCCTCTGTGGTGAGGGCTGATCACACCCCTGGCCGTGGGCCCTGACTCAGGTCGCACGTGCATGAAGGAATCCAGGAGCAAGCAGACCCCAGGTTGGAGGAGGCTCGGGACTGTGACTCCCCTGAACCCCTGGTGGTGCTTGAGGAAGGACAAAGGGGACCAGCCTTGGATTGGGAAGGGGGTGCCCAGGTTGGAGTAGTGGTGAAGGCCAGGAGCAGGGACAGAATCAGGGGGGCAGGAGGGCAAGTTCAGGGATCTGGGACTTAGCCAGAAGAGGTCTCCTTGGGGGCAGAGATGAGGCCAGCTGAGAACGACCTAGAATGCCAGGACTTTTTTCAGCCGGTAATAGATAGCCTGATGTGTACGGTCTCTCATAAGCACTCAGGTCCCCTGCCCACCCTCTAGGTCCTAGATGACCGAGTGGGGAACAGACCCTCTGGCCCTTGCTACCACCTCCTGCCCTCTCCTCCCCGGGCAGTGCCCCAAGAGCACCCTGGCCACCGTCTACTCCCAGGCATGCAGGCCACATACTGGACTGAGGGGCCGCCTGTGAATCCCTTGCCTGACATCCCCGGCTAATCATTAGAATGCCACTAGTCCCCCGCGCATGACCCCCTTTCCTGGAGCCCAGAGAGGCGGCTGCTTTACATTCAGGCCCCTGACAACCTTGCCAGGTCTGATTCTCGTCTCCATGATGCTGCTAACTACAGCTCAAAGGTGGGAAGTAACTTGCCTGGGGTCAACATGGGCCTGGATCCAGACCCGGGGGCCCAGGGGCTGCCTCCAAAGCCCTTGCTCTTCCAACCGCAAAGCGCACACACAGACACACAGAGGACACACACGCGCCCCTGCACATGTGTGCTGCCCGGGCCCCACTTCATTGGCTGGCTCACTGAGCTGAAACGAAGCACCTGGCCTCAGCCAGCCGTGATGACCCTCAGGCCCGCAGTCTTTAGCTGGATAATTGTGGGTCCCCCGCAGCCCCCGCCCCCATGGCCTTGGGAACAGCTGCCTCCTCTTAGACTCCAGCCACCACCCCACCTCCCCGGCCCTCCCTCCAGAAAGGGACAAAAGAGAAAACCTGGGAGGGAGTAGAGGAGGGGAGTGCGTGGAGATGTGCCTGGAGAGGGGGGAGCATCAGGGAGCAGGTGACCCGCATCCTCCCCCAGACTTCTTCCTGCAGACCCCTCGCCCCCTCTCTGGGACTCTGTCCCATCATTTTAATCAGTTCTCCCCGCGCCCTGCTAAGAGCCCGGTCCTTTCAATCCACTCATCCTGACGACACCAGGCCGGGGCTGATGAGGCCCCTGAGGCTCCAGGCATCGGGCTCTGGAAGGTTCAGTAAGCGAGAACAGAACCAAATGTGGGTACATGGCCCAAGCCTACCAGAGTCACTGCACCACCTTGGGGCAAAGTCACCATTCGTTAGCCCACGAGGCACCTCTGTGCACATAAAGAAGTGCCCCTTGGGGAGGCATCGAGTCACTGCCTGAGTTAAGACGGCGGCTTGGCAAGCAGAACAATGACTGGACTCTCCCTTCACATCTTCCCTCGGCCTGGCACCTTCGTGCAGGACACAGCTCACACAACGGCCCCTGGCAGCCCTAAGCTTGGCAAGCCGATCTCAGCGAATCCTTCATCGGCCACGGGCGGTGATCCCTGGGAGCTAGACACCTCGTCTGCCAATGGTCTGCCAGGCGGTGTCCCAGGGCCTAGCTCAGAGCAGCGCAAAGAGGTTACCCGAGGGATGCAGCGGGCATGCAGGGTGGCGGGCTGCTGGGGAGCAGTCTGCGTTAGGTGCTGTGCTGGGGGGAGAAGGATCACCTTGGGTCCGGACCTCACTCTTTCCCCCAGCTCAGTGGAACCCAGGCTGCTCAGGGTCAAGAAGGGTGTGGGTCCAGAAGCTTTCAGGCCGGGAGGGGCATTGTACTGCGGAATCCAGCTGGTTACAGAACCTGCCTCGCCCA
>PVJH01032887.1:0-22127 GCA_004026705.1 Nesogale talazaci | reverse complement strand
ATTTCAATGTCAGCACCCCTTTCTCCTGCATTTTCCAAAGAAGTATTGCTTTTTGTTTCCTAAGCTGAAAGCTCACTGTGAGTTTTTTTTTTTAATCACTTTATTGGGAGCTCTTATAACTCTTCTCACCATCCATCCATCCATCCATCCATTGTATGCAAAGCACATTTGTACATTTGTTGCCATCATTCTCAAAACATTTTCTTTCTACTTAAGCCCTTTATATTACCTCCTCTTTTACCCCCTTCCTCCTCGCTCCCCACTCCCGCATGAACCTTTGATAATTTACAGATTATTATTTTGTCGTATCATACCCTGTCCGATGTCTCTCTTCACCCACTTCCCTGTTGTCCTTACCCCAAGAAGGAGGTCGATCCTTCTAATAGGTTCCCCCTTTCTACTCCACTCTGTCCTACAGTATAACCAGAATACAGAATTTGGTTCTAACCTCTTAGAATTACGTGCCCCTTTAGATTTCCACTGGTTTAATTCAGACCCTGGGCATTTCTCACCTAGAGTATCAAAATAGCTTTATCTCATTGTGGCCCAAGCTTCTGTTTCCCCCATGTTCATGCTAAATTGGTCTTCGTAAAGTGTAAACCTGACCAAGTTATTATCTGCTGAATCAGTGTCTCTCCAGGTTTCCCCCTTGTTCAGCACCCATCACCCCCTTGCTCCCCCAGCACTGGGAGCTTAGACCAGTGGATTCCACATGGTTTGGACATTCCCTCTACCCCTGACAGATATAAAAGACAGTAGCCATTCTCTCTCTCTTTCTCTCATTTTTTATATACTGTATATACTCTTGAATTACTATTCATTTATATACTTAAAAAAAAAGCCACACAAACCCACTTGCCATCGAGTCGGTTCCCACTCATGGTGACTAGAGGACAGGTTAGGTCCTCTACTAGGTTTCTGAGATTCCCTTTTATTTGTTTGTTTTTTTTTGTTTCTGAGATTCACTTTTTTTGTTTGTTTGTTTCCCCTGAGATTCACTTTTTACTGGAGTAGAAAGCTTCATCTTTCTCCCCCAGAATGGCTAGTAGTTTTGAACTGCCCACTTTGAGGTTAGCTACCCATTGCGCAGTTACCCCACCACTAGTGCTCTGTAGTTTGTTTGTTTGTTTATTTGTTTGTTGTGGCATCACTGCCCTGGTGGGAGTAGGAAGCCCAGCCTTGTTCACAGAGAGCTGCTGGATTCGAACCGCCAAATCTGTGGGCTGCAGTTCCACACACAACCACTATGCCACTAGGGCTCAGCCAGCTCTGTAATTTATATACTTTATATATATAAAACTTTTTAAAAGAAAAATTAAGATGATTGGAGCTGTGCTATTTTCTTTCCTTATCTTTTCTTGCACGTTTCATTTTGGGCACTTTCACTCAATTGTTGTGCTGTTTTGTGTTCCCATATTTTAGATCTCCTTTACTCAGCTGCAGTGGAAGCAGAAACCCTGGAGAACTGTTCTAACCCCCGACGTTGGCCTTTACTCTTGTCCTTTTTACACCTACATAGCATGTTGTATCACAGGCTTTCAAAAGGCGAAAATCTATCCAGGAGCAGATTGCTTCAAGTCAGTGCTCCCTCCTGCCATAAGGGCCTATATGCTCTTTCTTTTTGGAATTGCCCTTCTGCTGTTCTTCATCTTTTGAATCTTACTGGTACCTTCTCACGGGAAACCTTCCGTGATTCCTTTAGACCAGCTTAGTGTCTTCTATTATACTCTTTCATTTTACTGTGAGTTTTCCTTTCAGATATATACACACACACACATATATACATATATATTTTTTTTCCTTTCATATATTTTATAGTTTGCTTACTGCTTAGTGTATGCATATCCACTTCTACATTTGAAGGCAATCATTGCGACTTTTTTTTTTTTTTTTTTGCTGAGAGCCATGACTAGGACATGACACCCAATGAGTGAATGAGTATTTCATTGTCGTGTAATGTGTTTACCTGCTTGTCATCTCAACAAACTCTGGAATTCTCCAGAGAGCACTTGATGCTTTTTAGTGATTTTAGAAAATCATCTTAACATGGTTTTTGGCCCTTAATGAGAGCTCCATTGGCTGTATTTAAAGTGAATGAGTAACTTTTCAGCAATTATTGTGTACAAAATGTTGTTCCTGGGTGGTACAAGGGGTAAATGCACTCACCTGCCAGCTGAAAGCTGGTAGTTTGAGTCCACGCAGAGGATTACTGGGAAAAAAAAAAAACCGGGCAATCTACTTCCAAAAATCAATCATCAAAAACCCTATGGAGTAGAGTTGTTCACACACACACACACATACACACATACACACACACACACACACACACACACACACACACACACGGTCACCTTGAGTCAGAAATGACCCATTGGAGCTGGTTTGACATTTTTTAATGTTGATATCAATTTTTAATATTTTAATGTTGAACCAATTTTCTAATAAACACTTAATTGTGAATTGGGTGAAGATGTACAGATCATCAACAGTTTTAGAGTGCTCTAGTCCACAGTTTATATGTGTTTTGTTTCTACTCATCCACTGTAATCCCCTTAATGTATTGTCACTTATTTCATGTCCCTGTGTTTCCTGTTTCCATTCTTCCTTCTTTGCGAACTCTCTCAACTTCCTTTTTGGGTAAATTCTGCTGTTTTCATCTTCAACAGTTGATTAGTCTAACAAGGGGTGAATTCAGCTATAGATTTAAAGGGTATCAATGGATCATAGTCTTGGGGGTTCCGCCTATCTTTGTCAGACCAGTAACTCTGGTCTCTTATGATTTTGAGTTCTGTAGGCAACCACTTTTCTATGAAGTTTTGGTGATACCAGGATTTTGGAGCTGGAAGACATGGGTGATTTATTGGGGTGATTCTCATTTTTAACCATATGGAAAGTCAAGTGTGAAGAGCTGCATGACTTACCCCCAAATTTACAGCCAGCTGGGGATTTAAGACTTAGGCTGAAACTTCCAAATCAGTGCTGTATCCACTATATCACATTGCATTTGTTCAGTAACCAGATGCTGTTAAGGGAGTTTGATTGTATTTGCATGTGTACGTATTGGTCTAGTGGCACAGCAGTGAAAGCACTTGACTGACAGTTCCCCAAAGAGAACATCCGTTTGGACTCACCAGCTACTTTGCAGAAGGGTGTAGCAATGAATTGGCCTTAATGTTGTGGCAGTGAGTTTTCGACTTCAGTGATATTTTAAAATTTTCATTCTTCCTGAACTTTTCTTGTCAGTTGAAAATTCTAATAGCTAACATTTGTCAAAGGTCCCTAGGAGATGAAAGGGTTTGTACTTGACTACTGGCCTATGGGTTGGAGGTTTATACTCATCCAGCAGCATTTAGAAGATAGGCTTGCTGATCTGCTTCCATGAAGATTACGGCCAATAATGTCTTATGAAGTAGTGCTCCTCTGTAACACACTGGGTCACTATGAATCACACAGGATGGCAGTGGATTTGACATTTGTCTGGCAGTTATAATATCCCAGCCAGTATTACTACATTTTATGAGCCAGTATTATTATTACCATTGTAGGGATGAGGAAATAGAGGTCCAGAGAGGTGAAATAATTTCTCAGTAAGTAATAGCTGACCCATAGTGACCCAATAGGGCAGGATAGGATGGCTCCACAGGATCCCAAGACTGTACTCTACATAGAAGCAGACCGCCTCATCCTTTTCCCTCCAAATAGCCAGTGGTTTCAAAGTGCCATTTTTTCCATTAGTGGCTGAGTATTTTAAGTACTGTGCTTGTGCGGTCTTGGAATCAACTGAGTGGCAATAGGTTTCGTTTTACTCTGATTATTCTAATAATTGATACTATTTGGGAGCAGATCTAGAGCCAACGTGACTTACATTCACTGCCATTCTAGTAATTAAAATAATCTCATTGCGTGTCAGGATGACATTGGATTTGGAGATATTTCAGGCCTCCATACATAGCAATTTAGAATTACTTCAACAGGCTAGTGAAATGATATATGGATGTATGATAGGGCCTCTGCTCAGTTGAACATCGTGGTGAATTCAAGTAATTGAAAGCACCTAACACATTAGTAGAGATAGACATTGAGTGAAATTTCAATAGGAAGAATGTTGTTTTATATAGAATCAAAACATTCAATAAGGCATTCACAATTAGAACTCTGGAATTTTAGAAGAATAGGAAGAAACCCTGCCAGTATTTGTAATAGAATGTTAAACAATCAAACATTCATAATTCTCCTCAACAAAACTTGTAATCTCTATGATTCAACACGTTTGTTTGATCATTAGTCTTTGCTTTTGTCACTAATATTAAAGAATAAGAATAAATTATGAGATTTTAGAGAATCAATAGAAATGACTTAAATGATTAACAAACATTAAAAAGAGTATATGAGAAATTTTGAAAAGGAATGCGTTTTTGTTTTGGTTAAGGATATAGGGAGGTTGTTACCCCATAATAAAATGCCTTCTTACCTTACTCGAACCCCCTTTTCTATGTGGTTTCAGTTTTTTAGGGACTTGGTCTTGCTTTGCTTATTACTAGTAAGGATATTAGAAGCATGCATTCAATTCAGAAATATTTATTTGAAATCTATGTACCATGCTTATTTGGGTAAGCCGGTGTGAATGAAACTTGAGTTTGTATCTTACTGGGCAAAGGCAAACAAGACATAATAAGAATGATATATAAGGTATGAAAGTGATATACACAATGGAAAAAAGTCACAGCAAATTCTGTGTTCTTTATTGAACATTCTATTTTCTTTGTAATTGTCAACTATAAAGATTTGAACTATATATATATATATATATATATATATATAAAATACAGCTTTTATTTAAACACTGCTTAATTTTTAAAAGCAGAAGCTTTTGCACTTACATTTCAAAATAGCCCTGTGATAAGGATTAGCATTGCTTTCATCTTGCATATTAAGACCCTGAGTCTCAAAGAGGTTGAGGATCTTGCTCAGAGTCACACGGTAAAATCAGTGTCCATGATAAGATGGGACGCTGTTTCTCCAGCGTCCTGATTTAGGACCCTTTCCTCCTCTGGTATCTTCAACTATAACTTCTCCTGATACTGTTTTTATTCTTTGGCCAGAGAATGCCATAAATCTACATAATGATAAATTATTAACACCACCGAAAACACCATAAATTTTAGCTGTGCTTTAAAATTCTGCATCTTGGGAAAGAATAGTTCTTTTCTTTTTCTTGCTTTTTTTTTCTTTTACTGTTATTTTTCTTGTCATTTATTGCTTTTATTGTTTTCTAACAGGATCAAGCAGAACAATTCTTTAGAAGTGGCCATACAAACAACTGGGCCGTACTGGTAAGTATTTCTGTCTGTTTACATATTAAATATGTATGAATTTTGTGTGAATCTGTTTTTAACAGTAAAAAATTAATTTCCTTATATTTTATAGTAGAAGTTCTTGAAATTAAGGTGGTACTATTTAAAGCAAGCATTTTATAAAATATGTAGTTATTTTTATTTTTACGCTGGAAACTAGTAATTTTATTTCATATTTGCACTTTTAATTTAGAGATAATCTCTACTTCAATATTTTACAAATCCCTTTAATTGTTGATAAAAATACATTATCGTAGAAAATTCAAATTAGATAGCAAGTTAAAAAGAAGACAGGATTTAACTGTAATTGTGCATTTTACTTCACTGGAGCACTGGAGTGAGCACACGTCACTGGAGGTGTGGTGATAGAGAAAATGTCCAAGTCCCACATCTCAGACTCCACATTCAGTGATTGCTTTTCTAATCCCCTCTTTATATTGAAACGTCATTTTGTTATATGATTTCATATAAGTGAGATTATGTTATACCTGCTATTTTGCAACCCATTAGCAGTGTATTTTCTCTCCCACCTCCCTTAGAGTAGTGTATCTTTGTGATCTTTCCTTGCCAGTGAATATGGAAATTGATAATCTTGACAAAGCTGGATAGTTTTCTGTTTTATGAATGCACCCATTTATGTTTTAAACTTTTGTTATTTTTCAAAGTACTGTAAAAACACCCTTAGCTTTGAGAACTTGATTTCTTTTAGAAATCAATTCATTCCTAGACATTGAGATGTGAAGTCATGAATCATAATTGCTCTTTGAAAAGGCTGTACCTCTTTTTCTAAACTCAAGTCATCTATATTTTCAGTTTTTTATCATTTTATTAACTGCTATGTAGCAGATGAAATTTTAATTTACATTGCTTAGATTATTAGTGAGGTTTGCATGTTAACCCATTTTGAATCTTCTATCTTGTTAGTTATAACAAGTTATAAGTTTTAAGTTATAGTTATAATTTATCTGTATTCACAAATTTTTATTGTTTATTCCCCTTTTATGATTAGATATCAGTTTTGTTCCCCTGTTTGGAAAATATTTCTTAATAGTTCCACTATATGTTTACAAGATATAATAATCTACACTTAGTGGGGAAAAAAAGTATTTAAGAGTAGATTGAAAGACAGGACAAGGAAGTAAAGGATAGATTCAAAGAGTAAAGAAAGGAAGATGACTTTTGTCAATAAAGTAGGGGGACAATGAAAAGTATACTTTGCTGCAAGTCATGTTGGAAAAAGAGGAAAACTGGGGAACACCTCTTGTAAAATGACACTGCAAATGTAAAGGAGACAGAGCAGTCCAACCATAAGTCCAGTACAAATATTGATAAGACGTTAGCCTTTCTTGTGCTTTTTTTTTTGGGGGGGGGGGGGCGCATCCCTGCCTCTGGTGGTTGTGGGCGTTACCCAGTGCTGCTCCTGAGAACCGCCACTGCATTTGAACCGCCAAGCCCGCGGGCCACAGTCCCGCACTCGACCACTTACGCCACCAGGACTCAGCCAGACGTTAGCCTTTCTAAGGCCCAAAGTGAATAGAGGTTTTGTAAGATTGATAATAATTCTATAAAAGAATATAATCATATATAGGTTGTTATAACCAAATAATGATTGTGACTACCATGTTATTTTAATAACTGTATGGCAGTTAAATAAAGTAGTATAATATAGATTCATGGCCATTTTCTTATTTACCAAGTGTATTAGTCTGGGTAGACTAAAGAAACAAATTCATGGAGACATTTACATGTATATAAGAGAGAGGTTAATATACAAGAGCAATGAGCAAATATCCCAGTCCAGATCAAGTCTCTAAGTCCAATATTAGCCCATATGTGTGACGGCAATCTACAAAGTCCTTCAGACTCACGAAACACATGCAATAATGATGAATGCAGGAAGATCACAGGCCAGCAGGTCGGAATTCTTGTAAATCCAGTGGCATTCTAAGTATGATCTTCACATGGCTTTTCCAGGTCCAGGGTTCTGGATGCATCAGGGTAGGTTCATGTGGCTTCTCCTCAGGGGTGTTTCACAGGGAGTTAGCAAAGGGAGAAAGTGTCTCCTGCCTCCAAGGAGGAAATCAGGATTTCCCAGAATTCTCAGAAGGCCATGTTCACACAGAGGCCTCATTGGCTATGATCTGATTGATAGGCCAGACTTCCCCCGCTACACGCTTCATCCTTAAGTTGATTAATCCAACCATATAGCTACTACAGCAGAAAAGCTCACCTTCTATGTACTGCTCTTCACAAGAGATGAAGGAATTGAATAAAGCTACTGAGATAGGGAGCCATGTTTCCAACTCTAAGTAAAAATTAGAGAATGCTTTTAAGGACTGAAGAAATCCTGGTGGCACAGGAGACTGCTTGTTGGGCTGTGCATCACAAATGTAGCAGTTCAAACCTACCAGCTACTTGCTAGAGGAAGATGAGACCTTCTGCTCCCGTATTTACAGGAGTAGATACAGTAGCTGAGAACCGTAGGAGGTGCTTCTACTCCATCCCATAGGGTTGCTGTGAGTTGGGATCCACTGGATGGAGATGAGTTTGGTTTCAGTCAGTGTCAGGAGTCAGATACCATTTCACCAACTGAGAGGATTCATTTTACTTTTTCAAACCCTGATGTTCCTATGGGTTAGACGTTTGCCAGTCGCTGATTACAAGGTTGGCAGTTCAAGCCCCTCAGTTGTTCCAGGAGAAAAAGATGAGGCTATCTGTTCCCAGAGCAGCTTGGTGGGGTAATAGTGATGCACTGGGCTGTGATCTGCATGGTCAGCAGTTGGACGTCATGAGCAGCGCCACAGGAGAAAGACTGGGTTTTCTATTCCTGCAACCAATCACACTCTTACGAAACCCACAGGGGGTGACTGTCAGTCAGCATTTACGCAGTGGCAGTGAGTTTGGTTTGGTTGGTCTGTTCCAAGATTGACAGTCTTCGAAACCAACAGAAGTAAGATTGACAGTCTTCGAAACCAACAGAAGTCTTTCTCCTGTATAGGATTGTTATAAGTCAGAATCCACTAGGCGGCACTGGGCTTGTTTCAATTGAGAATTGAATCTTATATGGGTAATTCTTTCTTGTGCAGGCCATCAGTTGCCAAAAAGGCTCATCCTTTAGAACTTAGCTTATTCTACGTTTACATTAAAGCCTACCTTGTTCAGGGAAGGGTCTTGGGGGTGGATTGTGCCGCAAAAAGCAGGGTAAGCAGTTCAAAGCCACCTTGGGAGAAAGATGAGACTTTTTATTCCGATAAAGACGTAGAGTTTTAGAAACCCACATGGGGCAGTTCTACCCTGTCCTATAGGGTTGAGATGAATTGGAAATGACTCAATGGCAGTGTGTTATTTTATTTGTTTTTGGAAACCTTTAACTAGGTTTATCAGTAATTTGAAAAATGAAAAATATAGTAAAAAAATGCTTCTGAGCATTGGACAACAGCTGCACTTTTTGTATTTTGCTTAAGGTTTTATACATTAACTCAGATTTAAAATTTGAATAAATTTTACTTTTTTAAAGTGGAAAATTGTGTGATTTGGCCAGGGTCAAGTGACTTAATAAAAATGCATTTCTTTTAATCCTATATAATGCAAATAAAAACAATCTAGTCTTCTCCATTTTTAATTAATTTATTGTCATAACTAAATGATGTGATTTAAGTGAAGTACACTTGGGTTTTATAAAATGATTGAGAAAGGTTTTGCCAGTAAAAATAGAAGAAGTGTAGGATTTCATTTGAGGCTCACTGATCCATTTATCTTTCCACCCTTCAATCAATCCCACATATGTTTATTGGCCAGGTTGAAACAATAAACCTACCTATCACAATGGATCTTGAGTGACAGCATCGGGAATCAGAATAATGTTTACCTGTGTCTTACTAACTATGCAAAGGAATTAGACTATGTGGATAACAAATTATAACAAATTTGGATAACATTACACAGCACAGGAATTTCAGTTTTGATTGTGTGTTCATGAGAAATGTCTTCATTGACCGAGAGGATTAAAAGAATAAGGGAATAATATGTGGTTTAAAATAGGAAAGGCATGTATCACCAAGCTTATTCAGTCTATATGCTGAGCAAAAAATGTGAGAAACTGGACTATATAACGAACACAGCATCAGGAAGAAGACTCATTAGCAACCTACAATATGCTGATGATGCACCCTTTCTTGCTGAAATCGAGGAAGACTAGGCATACTTTTTGCCAGTCAAAGACTATAGCCTTCAATAAGGATTATGCTTCAACAGAAAGAAAAGAACAATTTTCACATGTGGACCAACTGACATGAAAAACAGATAAAATAATGAAGTTGTCAAGTATTTCATGTGCTTGGATGCACATTTAATGTCCATGGGAGCAGCAGTCAGGAAATGAAGTATTGGATTGGGCAACTGTACTACTAAAGACATCTTTAGTGTGTTAGAAGAACTCTGATGGCACTGTTAATGACTAGGTGGGATGCTGACCACCAGTGGGAGAAAGGTGAGGCTTCCAACTTCCGTAAAGAGCTAGTCTTGGGAACCCGCAGGGGCAGTTCTACCCTACCCTGTAGGATTGCTATGAGTTGAAATGACTTTGGTGGCAGTGAGTTTTTTTTTTTCTTTTGTAAGGTGTTCACAAGCAAAGATATTACTTTGAGTGCTGAGGTTCCTTTGGCCTAAAGCAAGGCATTGTTTCTAAGTCATATATGTACATATAAAAAATAGGCAGCAAATACGACCCAGAAATAATAGATAAATTATTGTGTTGGTGAAAAGCACATACCATACCATGAACTGCCAGAGAATGAACAAATCTATTTTGGAAGAAATCCAACCAGGATTCTTGTCAGGAGCATCAATGGAGAAAGTTCATCTTACATGTCCTCAGGAGGGACTGACCCAGGAGAAGTCCATCCAGCTTGGTGAAAAAGAGTCAGTGAAAAGTGGAAGACCCTCCAAAAAGATGGATTGACCCTCAGGCTGCCACAGTGGCCACAAATAAAGACACAATTGTGAGGTTAGTGCAGGCCAGGTTGTGTTTTCTTCTGTCCTACACATTTGTCTTTATGAATTGGAAAAGACTCAACAAACTTACACATATATCCCACTTTCCTCACATTACACCCCCTCATACACTCAGCATACATATTTACCCAAGTATCTGCTTACAAATTGTTATTTGTTATTGCTGTTGTAGTGTGGAATATGTTGTGATATTTGCGGTAGCTATACCTGTGTTTTTTGTTCCTTTCAGTGTCTCCCTTTTCCTGGTTACATTGTGCTGACTTCTCCCATATTTTCCCTTCACCAGAATCAGTTCATGTTACTGTCTTTCCAGTTAGTGCTTCCCTTTTTGCTCTTTACTGTTTCATGTAATAATCAATGTTTTGTTTTGTTTTTATGTGTAAATAACTGTTGTTTACTTTTTATAATAGTGATCTTACACAATATTTGTCTCCTGTGTTTGATTATTTTCCCTCAACATAATGTCCTCCAGGTTCATCCATTGTGTTAGTCTGGGTAGACTAGAGAAACATTCATATACACACATGTGTATATATGGGAGAGGTTTATATACAAGAGCAATTGTACATTCAGAAAACATCCCAACCTAGCCCAGTCCAAGATCATAAAGCCGATATTAGCTATATGTCTGATATCAGTCTATAAATAGTCTTCTTCAGACTCACGAAGCACGTGCAGTGACACCAGGACAAACACAGGCCATGGGTGCAGAGTCTGGTGTATCCAGTGGCGTTGTAAGCATCTGAGCGCTGGCAGGGATCTCCCCATGGTTCCTCCAGGTTCCAGGGCTCAGGTCTATCAGCAGTATCCAGTGGCGGTAGAAGCATCTCTGTGCTGGCAGGAGTCTCCCATGGCTCCTCCGGTTTCCAGGGCTCAGCATGCTGCCATTTGTCTTGTCAGCCGCTATGTTTCCCAAGGACTGAGCTGTAAGTCTCTGACCTCCACTGGGTGTGTGTGTGTGTGTGTGTGTGTGTGTGTGTAAATTCTATGAGATTTCCCAGAATTCGCAGGATTAAGCCATGCCCACACAAAGGTCTCATTGGCTATCTCCAGGTTGACAGGCTAGACTCCACCCCTACACTCCCAATCCTCAAATTGACACAATTGCATGACTGCCACATCCATGTTGTGAAATGCTTCATAGATTTACCATTATTATTATTGCACATCATTCAGTTGTATGAAAGTAAAGTTTGTTATATTTTCATCCATTGACAGACTTAATTTTCATCTTTTTGCTACATTATAATAATATTGCAATGAACATAGGTGTACTTAAGTCTGTGTCACAATTTTAATATCTCTTTACTTTTTCGGCAAGGTCTTTTGATGACCATAGGTTTTCAGTTTTTAAGATATTCCGGTGTATATTTCCTAATGTTTGTGCATTTTTAAGTATGTTTAAATTTCTTTTCACACCATGTATTAGACCCCTTTGTGTTGTCCATCTTTTTTCCTTCCAGTTTGTATTTTTAGACTTTGCATTTAGTTCTTTGATATTATTTTGGATTAATTTTTGTGTGTGATACAAAATAGGAGTCTTGTTTCATTTGCTTTCCACATAAATACCCAGTTTGCCAGCATCAAAGCAAGATGTTCTCTTCTCAATTTAATGGACTTTGACCATTTGAGGATCACTTAGCCACAGGTAGATTGATTTACTTCTGTGCTCTTAATTCTATTGAATTGGCCCTTGTATCTGTCTTCCTGCCAGTATGAGGCTATTTTGAGTACCATTGCTGTCTAGTAGGAGACTGGAACTGGAGATGTTGGTTTTCCGCCAGGTTACCCTGTTCTGATAATGCTATGCTTATCTGAGAGCTCTTTCCTTCCTATAAAATGTTGCTGATCAATTTTCCACTTTATTAAAGATTTTTTTGGGGGGTAGGCATTTGGACCAGAATTGCATGATATCTATAGGCTACTTTGGGAGTAGTGACATTGTCATGATTCTTCCTCTTCATGAACCACGGCATGTTTTGCCATTTATGTAGATCTATCTTGGTTTCTTTCTCTTTTTTGGGTGTGGGGGGGGGGCATCACTGCCCTCTGGTGCTCTCTTGGTTTCTCGCGGTAACATTTTGTAGCTTTAGACTTTTTTTTTCTGCTCAAACTTTTTTATGTATAGGGGTTACTATAAGTCAGAATCAACTTAATGGCCATGAGCATGAGGTTTTTTTAGTTAAATTTATTCCTAAATGTTTTGTTTTTGTGGCCTGGGTCTGCACATGCCCAGCTCTGGTATTTTCCATAGATGTCTCCTTAGTGTGTCTGATTCCTTTCCAATCCCTTTATTCTGACTGACAGGGCCAGCGGATTTTCTGCAGCATAAGCATTTGGTGGCGATAACTGCCCTTTGTCCCTAGTCTAGCAACCTTTATAGACCCTTATCTATTCCTAAGTGTTTTATCTTTGTGAGAGCTATTGTAAATGCTCTTGCTTTCCTGATTTCCTTTTCAGAGTTATATTTGATAGTGTAGAGGAATCTATTTGGTTTTCATGTATTGATCTTGTTTCCTACCATTTTGATGAAAACTTCTATTAGTTCAAATAGTTGTCTTACAGAGTCTGGGATTTTCTTTGTATATGAGCCAAAAAGAACTGGAGTAGAGACATTTTACTTTTTCTTTACAAATTTGTATGTTCCTCATTTCCATTTCTTATTAAGAAGGCTAACTTTTGGTGGCATAAAATTAGAATTTCCAAGAAATTTTGATGTCTTTATGAATCAAGTTTTCTTTTTAAAGAGAACAATTAAGCCAGGTTTAATGGCTTTTGTTTTGTGTTCAGTTCTCATATGCATATGTAACTTTTCTAGGTTAATTTTTTTCTTTTTTTTTTTTGGCATCAATGCCTCTGGTGGTCGTGAGAGCTAGCTAAGCAGTGCTGCTGCTGAGAGCCGCTGCTGGATTTGAACCGCCAAGCCCGCTGGCCGCAGTTCTGCACTCAACCACTTACGCCACTGGGGCTTAGCTTGTAGGTTAAATTTTAATGTCTGTTTTTCACAACTAAAAGTCAGCAATTCAAACATTATTATATAAGTAAAGGTAGTTGGTTTTCTTTCCTATAATGAGATTGTGGGTATTTTCTTTAAAGATCTTTTTTACTTTATTTTTGAAAACGTTTTATTTTGAGGCTGAGCCCCTGTGGTGCAGTGGTTGTGTGCGGGACTGCAGCCCACTGAGATGGAGGTTCAATTCCAGCAGCGGCTCCACAGGAGCAAAGGCTGGACCTCCTACTCCCACCACCAGAGGGCAGTGATGCCCAAAAAACAAAACAAAACTAAACAAAAAACCTTTTTATTTTGAATTAGGTGAAGGTTTACAGGGCAGTAGACCAGTTTTACATTCAACAGTTTGTACATTTTGTTTCAATATAACCATGGCAGTTTCCTCCCACTTCCTCTTTGTGTTCTCTATTCCTTTTCTCCTTCTTTCCTAACCCTTTGAACTTTGAGGTTGAGTATCTACTGCCCTTTGGATCTTCAGTGTTTGAGTGTTCTAACACAGAGGCAAGTTCACTTCCAGTTTCCACTAGTCTTTGTCTGACCATTAAGCCTGGCCTCTTTCATGAATCTGAGATGTGTTCCATAATTTTCTTCCATACTATGAAGATGTTCAAATAAATAATGTGATCCTTTTCATGACATTTAGTAATGGTAACTAGGCACCATCTAGTTCTTTTTGGCTCAGGGTTGTGAAGACTTATGTTTCAGTGGTCCATGAGTCCATTTTTGATTTTTTTTTCTGAAAACATGATTTTTTTATCAAATGATTTTTACATTTTTGTTATTTCCAAGTTTTATCGGCACATGGTTTACATATCCTATAATTGAATAGTTCAGTTATATCAAGGCAAATTGTACAATCACCATATCAATCTTAGAGTACCTTCCCCATGATTAAGTTGCCTTTAAAATGAGTTGGGCAATCACAATCAGTTTTAGTGACCCCTCCTCTCCCGCCTTCATTATTTACTCTTGAACTCCCTTTCTCTCCCTATAACTCATCTTCCACCCCTGTATCCCCTATAACTCCTGGGGTCAGCTGTTGTCATTATGCGTCCACTTCTCCTGTGCTTCACAGTCGGGAAACGCAACAGAAAACCATGAAAAAACAAGTTGCACACAGATGGTAAGGACAAGATCATGTTAGTATTAAGACAAGTACAAATCATGTGTAAGAAGAAGATCCTCATCAACATTCAGAAAGCCAGGGAGGAATTTCTGTCATGACATACTTTCACCCAGTATGATTCAACTCTTGTCTATAAGGAAGTCAACCGTCAAATTCAGTCCAGCAAAATTAAGATTACTGTGGTCTCGGCCTAAGAGTAAGGCTCTTCGGAAATCTTGTGTGTAGCTAGAGGCATTTGCCAGTAGCTCACTCTGACTAGATACTCTGCAGATGGGTTTTGGACTCCCACCATCATCCATGGCCCTCATATCAATACATTTCAATATGTGTTAAATTTTTAAAGGAAAACTTAATATAATGTAGGCATTACATATGAAAGGGATTATCATAGGTCTCTGTACCACCCTATTGCCAAGTCTTTTATATCCTAGACTTCTCTTACCATCACTGTTGTACTGTCCTTGTCATTAGGATGACATCAATAAATATAATTTCACCAAACAATGCTAAATTTTTCCTTTTAAGAACCTATATATTTTAGGGAAATTATAGGAGAAAAGTATCTATCTTATTTACCCAAGTAGTTACTATTTCTGTTCTTCATTTATTCCTACCATATTTCTTTGGTATAATTTCCCTTCACCCAGAAGAACTTTCTTTAGCACTTCTTTTTTAAGCCAGTTTTCTGGTGACAAATTCTATTTTTTCCCTTTATGTGAGAACAACATTATTTCATTGTCATTCCTGCTATATCTTTTCACTAGATATGTGTTTCGAATTAATCTTTTATTTCAGTCCATTAAAGATACTGCCTCATTGTCTTTTTTTTTAAGTCCTTTTATTGGGGGATCATACATCTCTTATCACCATCTATCCATCCATCCATTGTGTCAAGCACATTTGTACATATGTTACCATCTTTGTTTTCAAAGCACTTTCTTTCTACTTGAGTCTGTGGTGTCAGCTCCTCATTGTTTTCCCCCATCCCTCCCTCCCTCATGAACTCTTGATAATTTATAAATTATTTTTTCATGTCTTGCACTGTCCAATGTCTCCCTTTACCCCCTTGTCTGTTGTCCATCACCCTGGGAGGGACTTATAGTAGGTCGTTATGATCAGTTCCCCCTTTTGCCCCAACCTTCCCCTTCCCTCCTGATATGGCTACTCTCAATATTGGTTCCAAGGACTTTATCTGTCTGTATTCCCTGTACCCAGCTCTTATCTGTACCCATGTACATGCTCTGGTCCAGTCAGATTTGTAAAGTAGAATTAGAGTCATGATCGTGGGGGGAAGGAAGCATTAAAGAACTAGGTGTATGTTTCATGGGTGCTATACTGCACCCTGACTGGCCTGTCTTCTCCCTGTAACTCTTCTGTAAGGGGATGTCCAATTGCTTACAGATTGGCTTAAGGCCTCCACTCCCCACACTCCTCCTTAGTCACATTATGATGTTTTGCTCTGGACCTTTGATGCCTGATCCCATCAACATCTCATGATCACACAGGCTGGTGGGCTCCTTCCATGTTAGCATTGTTATTTCTTAGCTAGATGGTCACTTTTATGACCGCAGATATTATATCTTTTGATAACCGAGCACCATCAACTGTCTTCATCACATTTGCTTACGTACCCACTTTATCTTCAGCAGTCATGTCAGGAAGGTGAGCATCTCAGCATGCCAGATTATTAGAACAAAGCGTTCTTGTGTTGAGGGAGTACTTGAGTAGAGACCAATGCCCATCGCTTCCTTAATACAATACACACACAGATCTATTTTCCCATCATCATAGATAAATGTATTTACATATGTACATGTTCAGCCTTCATTTGGGTGTCAGTAATTCCTCTCAGTTACGTTGCCTTTGATCAAGCCCTACCAGACCTCCTATACCCTCCTCACCATCGATTTTTGGTCACTTGTTCCCATGTCCCTGGGTTTGTTAACACTCAGTTCGGTTCTCCCACGTTCTCCTCTCCCATGTCAAAAATATGGAATGCTTCACAAATTTGCATGTCATCCTTGTGCAGGTACATGTTATTGTCTCTGTATTGTTCCAATATATCGTTCCAATTTAGTGCTGCTGAAGTGAGCACTGTTCCATTCATTGTCTTTTGTTCCTCATGGTTTTTGATGAAAAATTGAGAATAATTCTAATGGTTATTTCCCTATGTAATTTTTTTTGGTTTTATTTTCTGGTTGTTTTTGGGGTCCCCCCCGAAATCTTTCATAGTCAGCAGATTGATATATCCAGACATGTTACTCTTTGAGTTTATTCTGTTTGGGGTTTTTGACAGTTCTTTTTTTTTTTTAATTAAAAATCATTTTATTGGGGGCTTGTACATCGTTTTTCACAATACATAATTACATACGCTGTGCCAATCATCTTCGCATGTCTGCTGCTGTTATCATTCTCCAAATATCCGCTTTTCCACTTGAGCCCTTGATATCAGCTTCCCATCCTCTCCCCTCTTTCCCTGTTCTCCCTTCCCCACCAACCCTCAATACTTTATAAATTAATATTTTCTGTCATACTGCCTGACCTTTCCCCTAGCCCACTCATTTGATGTCTGTCCTCCAGATAGGAGGGTATGTGTATATCCTTGCACTTGGTTCTGTCTCTCTAACCCACTTTCTCATCCAGTAGCTCCAGTCTCACTACTGGCCCCAAGGGGCTCATCTGCCTTGACAGTTCTTAAATCTGTGAAGCTTTGCTTTTTACTAACTTGGGGAAAGTTTTGGCCATGTCTTCAGATATTCTTTCTTCATCAATGTTTTTGTTCTTCATTGACATGAATGTTGGATTATTTGATTATGTTTGATAATTTCCCCCCACTTCTGCTTCAGATTGCATGATTTCTAGAAATTTATCTTTAAATTAATTGAATCACTTTTGTCGTAATTTTCACTCTATTACTGAGCCCATTCAACAATCCCTTTTTCATTTCAGACATAATTAAAAAAAATCTTTTTAGAGCATAACAGTAATTTTTCTTTACTCCAAAAAACTTAAATATTTTAGAAATAGAAACTTTATAGGATCATAGAAATTGGGAGTAACTAATTTGGTAGATACTTGTTTAAATTCTACTCAAATTAATTTTTGTCTGAAGCTTAATGACCTTTATTATTTTATACAACATAATATAAAAAATTTAAGTCCTTAGGTGTTTCTAAGTGATAATTATGGTACTGTATTCCTTTCGGTAAGTCAGTATGCTACTTAAAGAAAAATACTTCTTTGCGCTTATGACTTAATTTTTCATAAGAATAATATATTTCTTTTAATACTTTAGGTGTGCACATCTCGGTTCTGGTTTAACTATCGGCATGTTGCAAATACTCTTTCAGTGTACAGAAGTGTCAAAAGACTAGGTATTCCTGACAGGTAAGAAAACTACCTCTTAAGCTCTGTGAATATGAACCTACATGTTCACTGCTTTATCTGTATTTTGCATTTTAAAAGCAAATTATATTAAAAGAGTAGTCAGAGAATAGGGTGAAAAAAATTGATCAAGTATAATTGTGTAGTGTTATTCATTTACTTATTAAATAGCTGGTCAGAGTTTTGATAAGGGTCCCTTTTGAAATAGTGTTCTTACTGCCACCTGCTGACAAAATCCAACCATTGCTTTTCAGTTTTTTAGTTTCTTTTCTTTAGGTCTTAAGTCAGAATCTTTGGTGAGAATTTTATACTCTTCAAGCCTAGGTCAAAAGCCCATGTCCATATTGCAAGAATGGCTGGAAGAAAACTTGTTATCTTCTGTACAGGGAGAGGACTTTGCTTTCTATTAACACTCAAAAAAGATAAATTTCCTAATTTCAGTGAGTGCATTGAGGCATGTCCCTGTTGCCACCCCAGCTATATGTCTTCTACATTGTTTGTCATATGTACTAAATTTACTTTTACAACTACCAACACAGTGATAGCAGGGAACTGCAGTCAATTTTGTTCTTTAGCATTATAGATGATTTTGATTAAATCATTTAAACCCTTTAAGGTTGTTTGCTTGCTCATCTGTTGCATGATGATTATAGTACCTTCTTTGAAGGAGTTTAGTATTTTCTATAATATTCCTGTATATATATATTAGTAGTAAAAGAATAGAAAGTAGTGAATGATTCTGAAATCAACATTATATTACAATTTATATACATACATGCTATAATTCTACCTGGATATTATGACAATCAGATAATATTGCCATTTTTTTAAACTATGTTAAATATAGGTGGAAAGAAGATGATTTTTAGCATAGGTTTGATTCTGGTACTAGCCAGTGGTTAAAATTTTTATTGACTCAACAATGAAATAGGCAACTTCCCTCTAGTTTTTTTTTATTTTATTTTTTTTTAGGCATCTCTGCCCTCTGGTGGTGGGAGCAGGAGGCCCAGCCTTTGCTCTTGTGGAGCTCCATCCCAGTGGGCCGCAGTCCCACGCACAACCACTACACCACCGGGGCTCAGCCCCCCCTCTAGTTCTTAAATGCTTCCTCCTTCCCACTGTCTTGATCCCAATTCTACCTTACAAATCTGGCTGGACCAGGGGATGTACACTGATACAGATAGGAGCTGGAAACATGGGGAAGTCAGGATAGATGATCCCTTCAGGACCAGTGGTGAGAGTGATTGATACCGGGAGGGTAGAGGGGAGGTGGAGTAGAAAGGGTGAACCGATTGTGGGGACCTACATATAACCTCCTCCCTGGGGTATGAACAACAAGGTAGTGGGTGAAGGGACACATCGGGCAGTATACGTTATGACAAACTAATGGTAATTTGTAAATTATCAAGGGTTCATGAGGGAGGTGGAGTGGAGAGGAAGGGGAAATATGAGAAGCTGATACCAAGGGCTTAAGTAGAAGGAGAATGTTTTGAGAAAGATGAATGCAACAAATGTACAAATGTGGTTTACATACAATAGATGTATGTATTGATTGTGATAAGAGTTGTATGAGCCCTCAAAATGATTTAAAAAATAAATAAAACCCAAGAAATAACCGAAAAAAATTTTTTTGTGTTTATTGACTCTTATATTGATGTAGTCCCTTCTTTGACTTTGGATTTTTAACTGCTTTTGCTTTCTACAGTATGTACAACTCCAAGAAATCATGATGCATTACTTATCAATAGTTTTCACGTTAGTAAATGAGTCCTTTCCCGTTATATAAGCCTTTATGATACGTTTAAATAGTCTAAGATTTGGAGGAACCTTTTCGAAGTAAAATGTGGAAATAGGATATATTTTGTATATTATGCTATAATAAGTTTATTGCTAGGTTTCCAAACCATATTTTTTAAAAGCTTATTTCTGTTTCAAATGATTACCTATCTACATCGTTGTTTGTGAAATCTTGTTGAGTGGTGAATTGGAGATTTAAATAATTTGTTATTTTACAAGTGAAAATCAGTAGAAAACATTCTCTTTGGATTTTTAGCCTTATTGTGTAAATCTTCTTATTGGTAGTTTATACCATCTCACTTCTTTCTGGAGCTGAGTTTATAAATGCAAAACTAAATAAACTTTCAGTAAGTAATAAAAAAAAGCAATTATGAAAAAGCAATGGAAAAATTTTAAATCACTAGGAAAAGTTTTGTTTCAGTGGATGAACTTAAAATAAATTACAAAAGGTTTTCAAGTGAGAGCAATATTGTCAGACTTCCTATTGTAATTCATAAATAGATTTTGAGAGAAATGATTGATCACAGCATTTAAATTATAACTAAATTGTTCTGTTTCTTTTTTGTGTATTTTTACAGAAATATACAAAAGAGCATTAGCCCTTGCTTTGAAATTCAAAGCATTTAGTCTTACTGTATATTTCAATAAAATGGTAGTTCATCCACAAATCATTTATTAAAATGCATGATGTAGATTATAGTCATCTGTTTGGGAAGTTCATAAATCCTGATTGGAATGTTACATTAGATATTTCACTGTAATTGTTCTGAATTTTCTATGATCTTCTGTATGTATGTATTTTATGAACTCCAAACATGTTGAGCCTTTTTCTTTGCTGTCCTTCTTGCTTACTGCTGCTCCAACTTGGTTGAAATTTCAAGTGATTTGTGATACATGTTAGAAACACAAATTTCTTAAGTATTACAATCTTTGGAGATTGTAATTCTTTAAATCTAAGTAAGGGCAAGGCATGAGAGCACATGAGATTCTGATGCACAGCCAAGTTTGAGAAGCAAAGATTGACTTGACTCAAGTGCTTCTTCAAAACAGCAATTCTCGACACCTATAACATCCTGGGTATAATGTTATCATAACACTAGGTGTAGTATATCTCCCCTCATTAGACTGTAAATTTCTTGAGAGGAATTTACACAATTAAGACTGTGCTTTCTTTCAATTTCGTATCCAACAACTAATACAGTATCACTTATAAGGTACTCAAGTAGGAACTTATTAGTACCTTCTGCTAAGGTACTGACCCACATACCAAGCTTGATGTCCATCTCGGGAATGGTTCATATTTCTAAAGTACATGAAATGAAGTCTCAATGCCCTTTATTCTAAGGGTCATTCTGGCTGTATTTCTTCCTATGGAAATTTGTGAATAAACTCTTTAACAGTCCAAGATATATATACATGTATATATATAATTACATTTTGCAACACTATAACTCAAATGAATCAATTCCTTTTTTATCCTTATTCATTGTCTCTGCTAGAGATTGTGACCTAGAAAATCCTATGAGGAAGTTCTACTCTGTCTTACAGGATTCTTCCCTCTAGGGTAGCCATGTGTTAGAAGTTATTGATGACATACAAAAATTGTTAGTGTTAATGTGGTAATAAAGTGATTATAATAAGTAGGCTGACATAATTTTATGATTCTCTTTAAAACTATTGACTATGAGAAAATAATTTTGTAGGTCTTGGGAGAGTCAAATAAATAGACTTAAGACCCACGTAAGTGCCCTCTTAATTGTTTATTGTTCCTGGGTAGTGTAAATGATTAAATGCTCAACTACTAACTGAAAAATTGGGCGTTTGAATGTACTGCTAGTGCCTTGGAAGACAGTCCTGGTCATTTGCTTTTCAAAGGTGTAGCATTGAAAACCCTGTAGAGTACTGCTACTCTGTACACATGGGGTCACCAGGAGTTGAACACATCTTTATGGGTAGCTAACAAGAACAAATAGTTATTTGACTTTTATTGTTCTCAGATTCAAGGTCCATTGAAGGGAAATATCTTCTGTTTTTTGTCAACTCATTCAGTAACTAGGTTAGACAGGGTTCTCTAGAGAAACAAAACCAGGACACTTATGATTTTATATATTGTTATATAGAAAGATATACCATATTCTCTTGAGTATAAGGTGACCCAAATATTAGCCAAGGGACCTAATTTCACCACAAAAACTGCATTAAAAAAGTGCTGGAAAACGGCTTATACATGAGTATATGTAGTAGATAACATAAGGAATAAGCAGCTAATTAGTCAAAAAAGCAGGACAAATGACTCAGTGCAACTAACTCGCTATACACTGGCTGCCCTTCAAGTCTTGAGGGCCTCAGGGTGCAAGTAAAAGAAGTAGTCAGCTGAGTCCTCTGTAGAGCAATTCAGGAAATCTGGCCACAAGCAGCAAATAGCAAGGCAGGTCACAAATAG
>PVJH01032886.1:0-22141 GCA_004026705.1 Nesogale talazaci | reverse complement strand
GGTTTCAAACCTCTAACCTTTCCATTCGTGGCTGAGGAGAGACTATGACCCATTTGCACCACCCAGAAGATCCTCTGAAGAGAAGGGGCCAATCGTAAGGTACACCCTCCCTGCAGCCAAGAACAGCCCACTGGAATTTGAACTGGAGTCACTGGGTGTCCGGTGTTTGCTGAGGAGGAAACCAAGACCAGAGGAGAGGGACACCGTGCATGGAGCTACAAGCTAGTCTATAGACGAGCCAGCTGTGAAGCCATGGATGAGCCAGCTCAGGGATGTTCCCCACAGAGGTTCACAGTCATTGTTGGGCACCATCTTTCTTTCCTTAAAATCGTGTCCTGCTCCTTTTAATGAGCGGGCAATCCTCTGACCTTCTTGGAATAGCTGCCAGACTGTCTGGGAGAGCTGGCACCCACTCGACTGAAAACAGCAAGAAGAATAGGGGAGCCAGTCTGCTCCCCAGGGCAGCATCAGGCAGCAAGGACCTCACCGGTCACCATGAAGTTCATTCCAGTGCACAGAGACTCCCTGTGTGTCTCGGGCCACTGTGGCCCGAGGTATTTTCAGCCGCTGCTTGTCCTGAAGTCGTTCTGCCTTCTGAGAAACTCAGGGTGGACTTAACCCTCCAAGCTTTTGGTTGTCAGCTGAGCTTGTTGAACACTTGCCCTCACCAAGGGCTCTTTGTATGGACTCCATGGTGCTCTTGACACTATACAGACGCAGGGCATTTCCAAAGCCAACCAACCCCCAGCTGCCAGGGTGAGTCCCACTCAGTGAGCCCCCTGGGACTGAGTAGAACTACTTCAAAGGACTTTGGAGGCTACAGCTTGATACACAAGCAGACAGCCATCTCCTTCTTCTATGGAGCAGTTGCTGGACTCATAGCACTGGTCTCTAAGCTGGTACTTGACCTTACCTGCTGTGCACCTCCCTTAGGGCAGGCCCTGCTGAAAGGTCCGGGCCATCGGCGGAATGGCAACGAGGAATTCAAAGGGTGTGGACATAAGTCAATGCCTTGAACCATCTTGGTGTCCTCCTCGGGGCCACTGTAACACAGCACTGTGAAGGGGTTGGCTTTTCAAGAATAGAAATACATCTTCTCACAGTTCTGGAAGCTCAAAATCCACCCTGTTGATCCCCTCTGAGAAATGCTGGGCAAAGATTCTTCCACAGCTCTCCCTGCAGAGCTTCCAGGAAATCACTGGGGCCCCCTGGTACATCCTCACACGGGGTCTCCCTGCTGGGCATCTCCATGTGTCTGCAATAAGATCCACTCAGGTGGCCTAGGGCCCACCCAGCTCTCATAGGAGTTCATGTGAGCCTGATGGAAGAAAGAGCCTGCCTCCAACCAGGGACACATGCATAGACACAGGGGTTGATATGCCAGCATTTTCATTTGGGGTCATGGGGAGCAGCCAAAGTTCCACACATCCTATGGGGGCAGATGTTGTCAGGTGTTGTTGAGTCCATGCTGACTGATAATGACCCAACAGACCATGGAGACAGACCCTCCCGGCTTCTGCACCATGCTTGTCATGCTTGTTCCAGGTGAGCCCAACGGCTCAGCCATGGTGTCCATTCATCCTGGAAGGTCTTCCTCTTTGGGTGGCCCTTCTACTTTGCCAAGCATGATTTACCTCTCTATGAGGGGCACTCCATGAGTTTTTCCTGATGACCTGCCCAACGTACTGGAGATCAAGTCTCAGCACCACCCTTTCTAAGGTGCGTTCTGTCCTTAAGCTGTCCTTCCTCTACGACAGGCTTGATTGTTCTTATGACAGTAGACAGTCCTTCAACCACTCCTCCCCAGCACTGTCATTCAGACGCAGCCATTCTCTGGTTGCCCTTACTCAATGTCCAACTTTCACATGCATAGGAGGTGACTAAAAGTCCCATGGTTTGGATCAGGTGGACCTTAGTCCTCACAGAAACATTTTGGGTGAAGAGGGACAAGAAGTATGAGCAGAAGGGTAAGAAAGCTAAGCACCTGGGTGATGGGGATGAGGGCAGAGTATAAAATCTCTTTTTTAAGGTTCAAATTTGGGTGTGTGGAGCTGGAACAGGAAGGGGTCTTTTCTCCAGCAGATCTGGCAGAAATAGACCTGCCCAGTGTCTAAAGTAGTTCCCAGGTAAAATCTCATTAGCTTGCTTATATAAATATATATGTAGATGTGTGTGTGTTGAAAAGCCCCGGTGACAAAAGTTAAGTGCTTAGCTAGTAACCAAAAGCACCAGAGGTGCAACCCTCCCCCCACCCCTGCCTCAGCAGCCCCCCAGGAGAAAGATGCAGCCGCTTGCTTCCATGAGGACTTACAGCCTTGGAACATTACGAAGCAGTTCTACGCTGTCTCCAAAGGGGGCTCAGAGCGGCACCAACTCAGCAGCAAAGGGTCAGACGTGTGTGTGTGTGTGTGTGTGTGTGTGTGTGTGTGACTTTTCTAGGTGTGAATCAGCTCTACATCTAGAGGCTGGACACAGAAGCCCGACACTTGCAGTCCTGTGGTCCTTCCCTCCCCACTTGGTCTCCACGAAATGAGATGCATATTTATATGTGAAAGGCCCAATGAGCATCGTCGTTCTGAAACTTCCCACAGTTTGGCCCTCATTCATCCACCTGGGCAGGAAATCAAGGCTAATTCTTACTGCTAAGTCCCTGCTGTCAGGCGCTCCCTGGAGAAAGGGCCCATGCCAGCAGCGCTCAGAGCACACAGCTAATGGATGGGCACCCTCGGTTTACAACCCACCCACAAACCTCTGCGTTGATCAGGGAGGCAGCAGTGTGCAGAATGCAGAAGCAAGCGGGGGGTGGGGGGAGGGCGGGTGATACACGATACGGGGAGTCATCAAACCAGCGTGCTGTTTGGCGCCATGCGATGTGCCAGCATGATTGAGGCCTGCCCGTCAGCAAGACAAGGTCTGATCTGCAGGTGCAGCAGTGCGATCCGCACGTTACCCACTCTGAGTCCCCGGACCTGATGAGAAACTTCGTAGGGGGCTGTTTTGATTATTGTTATTGTTATGACTCCCCCAAGGGGGGTTCCGTGATGGCTGAATTATTCCCAAGCTCTCTCGCAGTGTGAGGCCATGCTCCATTGTGCTCCTCCTGTCAAAATCCCCACATCGTTTCCAGCATCATCCCCCCCCAATAAATAAATAAGTAAGGCACTACGTTACAATAATGGCACCAGCATTCCATCCATCAGCAGGGACTGAATGCATGACTTATCACACTTCAGCGGAACTCATGATGAATTTGAAAACTTGCCCTTTGGGAAAGAGGGAACTTGGGATCACCACCCAGGTTCAGGGACAGCCTGGCAACGTGGCCAGCTGGGGATGAGGAGGCTTCCTCCCACCCTTTGAGAAGCAGGATAGGGATAATATGGATCAGCTGGAAGGAAGTTTGCAATCGGGTCGATGGCTGCTCCAACAGCCACAGCCAATGGCTTAGAAGAACCATCTGTCTAAACTCGACTGACTCAAAGGGCTGGCACACAGAGATAATGAATCCAAGGTCATAAGGTCAAGTTCATGTACATCTGATCCAACTAGCTTAGGGAGGGTCACGGAACCCATGAATTCCTGGATTCCTTCCAGTTCCCTTGGCTTTGCACTGCACACAGCACAGATGGCCAGTAAGAAAATGGGAGGGAGTGGAAGGGTAGCTGATTCCTTCCATTCGAAAAGCTTTGGTTGAGCAGCTACTATTTGCACAACATGATGCCTTCCCAAATGAGGAACATTAACTAAAATAACAAGCCCTGCTCTGTGTCTTCAGAAAGCTCACACAGTCTGATCGCCAAAGCAAAGAGGTAAACAAGCAGTTCTCATAAATGCTGGATTCAAGTAAGCAACAGAATGCTTTCTGTAGCAAGGGAGATGGGGAGAGAATGTCTTAGCTTGGGGATAAGGTGTAGGGATCAAGTTGTTTTACGAAAGCATCTGGAGAACCATTATTGTTTCACTAAGGAAAAACAGGAAGTGGGGTCTGGGTAAGTCAACATCCAAGTCTTTTCTAATGACAGGCACCTTCTCCTCTCTATAACACAGCTGCTCCCTTTGGGTTTCAGTAACAATGCCATTCTCCTCACACAATAGAACCTAGGGGTGATGGCTTTGCATACACACTCTAGGCCAGGGTGCACACTTTTTCTGTAAAGGGACAGAGTTTAAACATGTGTGGCTTTCTAAACCCTACTGTCACCGTCACAACTCCTCTGCTCCCCTTGCAGTGGAAAAGACACCGCAAACAACACATCAAGGTGTTGGCATGGTTCTATTCAGAAACAAATGATCTACCAAAACTGAATTGGGACAACTCCTGCCCCAAGGCATGGATTAAAGATTAAGCAACTTATTAATAATACAAATGACACCGATAGGAGAGGTTGGGCATGCTACAAGGAAGGGAAGGTGGCCAGGAATGAATGATTGTGACAGTAAGACAGCTATGAAAGTGGGTTACTAGACTATACTTCCAAGGGAAACCAGAAAATAGTACACACCTCCCTGAACACGCTGACCAGCAGTCAAAGGAACTGAGGTTTTTATATTCCAACATACACTAGTTATTGATTAGACAGCCCAGTCTTCCAGATCCTCAGGTAGAGCTTTAAAAAAAAAAGTCTGTGATAAGCAGAAGAATGTTGAACACTGGAAGCCAGGCTAGCAGGCACAGAAATCACATGCAGTTCCAGGTGAGTGGGAGAGAGCCTCGATAGTGAGTGTGACAGTCCACCCCTTGATCCCTCAGACCCAGTCACAGCTCATGTTGAGTTGGTTCAGACTTAGAGTGGAGTTTTCAGATATGTGGTGGGAGTGAGTTTTAAAAAGAGGGTTAATGAGATGGACATCAGGCCTACTAAAAATTCTTCTCCTCTAGCAGAACAGGAAGTGTCCTCATCTTCATCATCTTCTTCTTTACTATCCATTCTAGACCCCACCCCCACGAGCACTTTTGTCAGTGGACATTGCTACTTGCTAAAGGGGACAGTCAAACTACTATCCTCCTTTAGCCATGAGCATGTATCCCTCTGAAAACAACACACCCTTAAGAATAAAACTATGACTCTCTCTCTCTCTCTCCCTAAATCCCTTAACCAAGCTAAAAGGTGCTCAAAAGAGTGAATTCTTGTCCTTCAAACTATACCCTGCCCTCATGCATAAAGAACCAGGCATGCTTCCTTCCCGGTGACACAGAATTTTTTTCCCACTGTTATGTTTTGTTTCCAAGTCCTCCTTCTGCCTGATTTCACATGCTAGTGTGTTCTTGCCAAATCCAGCTGTTGGCTCATCAAAAAGAGTTCATCAGTGCTGATTCTTCTGGCAGATACCATAGCATACCGTTTGAATAGAACAGCAGCATGACTGGCTGGCGGAGTCCAGCGCCTGAGAGATGCTGCTGCATCCAGAAGCAATTTCCTCCCCATCACATTATCCGTTCATCCCATCATGCCCCAGAGAGTCGGGTTCTTTGGGGGGAAGAAGTCTTCCTGCCTGGGCATTCCTGGCTTCCAAAAACCGTGAACTTCTTCCAAACAGCATATTTTCACCCTCATTTCACTTGCTGCTTTTGCTTCAGCAATCTGGAAAGAAATTCAGAAGCATGGCACCTCGCTGTTTTATCCAGGGCTTGGGGAGGCCATGCCAGCCATGTTGGTGCCCATCTTTTCTGGCAGATATGATGAGGGGAGGACACTAGGGTTCTTGGGTATTGGACGTGCCCAGGAACAGCTGCTTTTGGAGAAGCGGGACATGAGGAATGAGTCAGCAAGGCTAATGTGAGAGTCTATAAAAGCCGAGAAAGAAATCTTTCTCCCAGTTCCACACAGGAGTTGCAGGAGAGCTTCTCTGCCAGGAGAGCAGCAGGCAGGTCTGAATCCAGCTCACAAAGAGGGGCCCAGGGCTTTGAGAGAGCGCACCGGAGCACTCCCTCAGCGTGGCAGCAGCACAACAGAGCAAAGTTCTACACCCTGGGCTGTCTCCGCCTCTGTCACCTACTCATCGGGTCACGTAAACAAGGGGCATCGCTGTTGGTGAACTCTGTGCTTCATCTGTAGAAAGCGATAGGAAGGTGCTCAGGTTTCAAAGAGTTCGAAGAGACGTAAGATGGAAAGATAAGCCCAGACTCCCTCCCCATAGGCTTTATGTAGTCTCATCAGACATGACTTATTTTCCTGAGATTCTTGGCAGAAACTTAAAACTAAAATCAGAAGTAATTATGGATTGAATTGGTCCCCCTGGTGATAGTTCAATTGCGTGTCCATGTGGCCGGACCAGGATGCTCACTATCCTCCGTGAAATGGTGACACACAATACAATTGTCTCCATCAGGGGATCATCATGGGACCTGCAATGAGTAGAAGAGGAGGGTGGCATACAGCACCCCACTCGAGTCACAGCTCTGATGCAATCAGAAGAAGCTTCCTTGGTGCGTGGCCTGTTTCCATGCAAGTGTACGCTCTGGGAAAACTTGCTGTCCTCTTTGCTGGGTCTGGATCCCGTCTCTGATCATTGACGTCTAGTTCTTTGAATTCGAGGCAATGGCCTACTGGATTGCCTGCTGATCCTGGGAGCTGACAGCAACCTGCCATCTGAGCTGCCAATCACAGATTCATCTGCAGCGACGGTCATCAGCTATGATCTTCTTTCTAGTCTTGGAATCATCAGGAGAAGCTGCCAGCCTTAAAACTGAACCCTGGCCTTAGAACCTGCCTGGACTTGGACTTGCTTACTGCTACAGCTGTGTGAATCATGTTGTTGATGCAATTTTCCCCCTCTATAAACCTATATAAGCATCACTGATTTGGTTTCACTAGAGGACCCAGCCTAAGATACCACCCAAATACATACTGATGTGCAAATCACTATCCCCATGGGTATGGGGACACTGGTGTGTTAGTCCAGGTAGACTAGAGAAATAAATTCATACACACGCACATGGATACAAGGGTAAGGTTTATACACAAGAGGAATGGAACATTGAGAAAGCATCCCAACCCAGTCCTGTTCAAAGTCTTAAGTCCAATATTAGCCCATATACCCAATACCAGTCTCTAAAATCTCCTTCCAACTCACAAAGTCACAGGCTAGTGGGTGCAGAATCCTGGCACTGACAGGGGCTCCCTATGGCTCCTCGCTCCCAGGGCTCAGGATCCATCAACAGCATCCAGTGGTGGTAGAAGCAACTCAGCGCTGGCAGGGGTCTCCACATAGCTTCTCCAGCTTCAGAGGTCTGGTTGCATCAGGGTAAGGCCATGTGGCTTCTCCTTCAGTTCCTCCAGCTCCTTGGATGCTGCCATCTTATCTTGTCTGTAGTGCGTTGTCTCAGAGACTGACTCTCAACAACTGGGGAGATGGCTTCTTATCTCCACGAGGGAAATATGGAGAGATTTCCCAGAAGTCTCAGGAGAAAGCAATGCCCACACAGAAGCCTCATTGGCTACTCAATGGCTATCTCCAGATTAACAGGCTAGCCTCCATCCCTACATCTCAATCATGAAATTGACATAGATACATGACTGCCACAACTGGTATGTCAGAGAAGAGTTTTATCTGAAGGAACAATTGTATAATGAGAACACATACCAACCCAGTCCAGATCGAGAGATAGTTCCATCAAAGGATAAGACTTTCATTATTATATTAATGTTTTGCAGACTATGTTCAAAACCTAATTGCTTCAAAGTTATAAAAAAGAAAAAGAAAAAAACACATCAAAATGTGGTAGCTATATAATTTAATGTCAACTTGACCAATAGAGTGAAAAGCTGGCATTTAGCCTGACAATCAGGTCACAACTTGATGATGCCTCCTGGTGGGTGTGATCTTCTCCTGAGGATTCTAGGAACTCTCTCTCTCTATCTATCTATTTCTCTATCTATCTATCTATCTCTATCTCTCTCTGCTTCACCTTCCTACTGAGCAGACATACTCACAAGCTGCAGGAGTCACGTGGAGATGCTTCCACCACCACTGGACCCACAAGACTCTCCACCCACTGGCCTGTGATCTTCCTGCATTCAACATCATTGCATGTGTTTGTGAGTCTGAAAAAGAATTTATGTACTACATACATACATATGAGCTAATATTAAACTTATGGACTTGATCTGGACTGGGTTGGTATATTTTCTCAATATATAATTGTTCCTTCAGACAAAGTTCTTCTCTTACATACTAGTGTCCCAGGATTTATTTCTCTAGTCAACCAAGACTCACACACTAAGCACAGGATAAAGCACATATTGGGGGCAAGGGATGCAAAGTTGCAGGTGAAGATCACACAGGAACAGAGGAACATCAAGGCTACAGAAGTCAAATTATAAAAATGGGGAGAGAGCCTTCTCCTGAATTGACACTTGAATCTTGCACTGTGAGAAAATAGATTTCTGTTCTTGAAAACCACCTACTTTGGACATTTCTGCAACAACAACATGAATAAACAATGATGTAAATAATCTGCATTGAAACTGGTGAAACTCATCGTCGTGAGTGTATAGTGACCTCTGGAAAGGAATCCCACTCAGAAGTCATGGCTTTGCATCTTGGCTCCTTCTAGGGTGAATTAGAAGACTTGACACTCTTGAGCTGAAGTTCAATTTCACAAACATAAGCAGGGAGTCCTGTAGAGGTCTACACTGAGTTGCAGTGACAAGATCCAGGTTTCTTGAGGGAAAGGATGAGTTCCAATTTGTCTGTAATGCCAGTGTGTGATACTCATCAGAGCCCACACCCACTGCCGTGGAGCTGATTCTGGCTTACGGCAACCCTCTGAGATAGAATCAATCTGCTCCATACTGTTTCCAAGTCTCGTCACCATTGTTCTCCCACAGAGAGGCTTGTGGGTTTGACCCTCTCATCGTTTGACTAGCAGCCAATCGTTTTCATCACAAACCAAATGAGCCACCTACATCAATGCTGCCAGCATTTGTACGTGACATCAAGCTGGGCCGCATGCTTGAAACACGAACAGTAGCAAAAGAATCAACAGGAATGATGGCATGTGTCATTAAGTCTGGCACCATTGTAAACACTTCCCTCGAATTCTCACATTTCACCCAGTGTCTGTAGGAAGTGGTGCAGAGGGGGAAGCTAAGCTTAAAGAGGTTGTGAAGCAACTTTTTCCATCATCTCTTGCTACTCAGGAGCTAGTTAGTAGCATGACTTCTGTTTGGGGACATTGAAGGATGGCGAGGTAGGTCTGATGATGAAGCATGCATTGCCACATGTCTGCAAGTTTGGACAATGAATAAGGACAATCACAGAAGAATCAGCGCATTTGAATTACAGCGTTGGAAAAGGATATTGAAAGTACCATGAACCGCAAGAAGAATGGGCCATTCTGTCTTGGATAAAGTACAGTCACAAAGCTCTTTAGAAAGAGGTATGGTGAGACTTCGTCTCACATACTTTGGGCATGTGATTAGGAGAGACCAGTCCGTGAAAAAGGACATTATGCTGGGTTAAGCGGCAGGTCAGTGAGAGAGCAGACAACCCTGGACAAGATGGGACTTAATACAGGAGTTGCAATAATGGACTCTAACATAACAATTGTGAGAATAACACAGTGTGTCACTCTGCAGCCCATGAGGTCATTATGAGTCAGAACCAACTCGACGTACACTAAAAGCAACAATGTTTACAAAGTTGACACCTTGCAAGTGGCAGAGCTGGTATCTGAACCCAGCAAGTCTAGACTCTGACCTAGAAGGAAGATGGCTTCACAGATGTACAGACCACAAAGAGAGGCATATCCACAGTGATGTGTGTGCAAACATACCAGAGACTTCTCATCTTGAGACTCTTTTCTTCCCCCATGGCTCCCCTACTCTGGTTCTGCAGGGCCCTGCTGGCATCAAAATGAGATAGAGAGCCCCAGTATCACTGAACCTTCTGGTCCACCAGGACCAGAGCCCCATGAGATAGGGAATGATGGAGATGGAGCACCTGCGTTGGTCTTGGGCAGACCATGTAGGACCATGAGCTCAGGATTCTGACAATTCTGTTGTCACACAAGGCTGCTTTCACATTCACAGACGACAAAAGCAAGTGAGCCACCACTGGTCACTCTTGGCACCTCCTCAGGAGCCATCTCCCTTGTCCCTTTCATGTTGCTGGCGGTGCACCTGCAGCATCACTTTGCAGTGGAAAACCGTGTGTCCCAGCTTCAGGGGCCCTCAACTCAGAGCCTTTAGTGACCTCAGAGAATGGGCTGCCTCTCTACCGAGAGGGTAAAGAAACTTGGGGGTGAGAAGGAAAGAGCTGCCCACCCTTGTGCCCTTGTGCAACTGAAGGTCTTCAGTGCAGCAGCCCACCCCACACCTCCCCCTCCATCAACAGCTATCATCTCTTCAGAGTCCCCTATGCCACACCTCTGCCCCAAACCCTCCAGGTCTCCCTCTGGAAAAGTCAAAACCCTTCAGCCTCACTTTGAGTGGACTTGGCGACGATGAATGGCTTTGGGGTGTTGTAATCTTGCCAAAGAGATAAAATTATCACACGGCCAAAATTCTTGAATATCCCAATGTAACTTCATTTGGGAGTGTTGCTGACTATGGCCCACGGGGCCGAGGAGACCATCCCAGAGTTTACACGTGGTCCAGCCTTTGGAAATTGGTGGGGAGGAAGGTCCTTTTCCAGGGGTTGGTCTCTCCTAACAACATGTCCAACACACATGAGCCCACGTCTCACTCTCCTCCCTTCTAAGAAGCATTCCAACGTTACTTCCTCCCAGGAGGAGTTGGGTGTTCTCCTGGAACTCAATATCCTCTGCCTGCACCATTGTTCAAATGCTCTGGTTCCTTCTAATGTAGGCATTCGATACAAGACCCTTCAGTCCTTCGAGATATTTGTAGAAATTTGCATGCTGAAAAGGGTGATATACATTTATAATCTTTGATTGTGATTTTGTTGAAATGGTATAAAGCAAACTGGGTTTCCTCCCAACACTCACACACACTGTGTTCCCAGACCTGGATTGCAATTCCCACAATGCGGCAGTGCTCCTCCAACCTGCTCCCTATCTTCCCCATGTCCATCCCTCTCTCTCTCCTGTCCCTTGCTGCCTGTTGGCGTGGTTCCCAGGCAGATGCTCCCCTGGGGAGGTCCGAAGGTTGATAGTCCCGGGGACTGTTGGTGTCCCTCATGTCCTTGCTCACCTTAAAGGCTTGTCTATTATTTGACTGAAAGTGGAGTCATGGAAGGTGGTCTCTGGAATTCCACATCTCTATCCAACCTCTAAGTGTCGTCTTTTTTTTTTTTTTTTTTTTGACGTTGAGCTATGTTCTGCAGTTTTCTCACGCTCGACCCAGGACTCGCATGGTGATCCCTTCCAGAGCTGGGGGCAATGATAGCCAGGCACCATCTGCTCCATCAGTTACTGGGGCGGGCCATGGCGGTCTGTGTGGCTGTGAGTCCTTTGGACTAATTGTTTCCGTGTGTCTTTCACTGTCCCCCCTCGTCTTTGTTCTGCATGGAGAGAACCAATTGCAGCATCTTGGTTGGCCTCCTGCAGCTTTTAAGATCCCAGTTGCTAGTCACCAAAGGAGGACGTGGAACACTGTGTTTGTGGACGAGAGTGTACCCATTAGCATTGATGTATAGCCTACATTTAAAAGAGGTTGCAATAATGTCACATGAAACATTTAGGATCCATTACAGGGTCCAAGTATCTGACCAGGGGAATAAAACATTAACGATCTCTTTGTTCGCCGAGATTTTAACCTTTAGACTATTCTGTGTAAAATTCGATTGATTATGGAAACCATGTCCCTTTTTGGATGACCTGGACAGAGGCGTTTTAAATGCATTTTCCTAGCTGTCTGGACGCTGTGACGTGGCAGAGCAGCGGGAGGTGATGGAAGTGAGTCGACAGGTTTGCTAAGTTTACAAAAGACTGGATGCATCCACTGACTGGCTGTGGGGTCCGGGTTTCTGTGGGTGCAGGTGGCTGTGGGATGCCAAGAATCATAGCAGAGAATAAAGCAAGAGTTTTTGTTTTTGTTGTTGCTCTGTTCCCTTTAATGCAAATTGGATAAAGATGGACCAAGCAAATCTGTTTTCAACGACGCATACACATTTGAGGTGCAATCATGACTGCATGCCCACCATGAAACAACCTTCTTTGCCCCCCCTCCAGACAGTCCCCAATCTATTTCTCCTTCTTTCTGACCCTCCCAGTCTTGAGTATATACTCCTCTAGTGATCTCACTTGGTGATTGTTCTAAGGAGCGTGCCCCTCCCTAGAGGTACTGCTCACCTTCTAGAACTGTCTATTGCTTGCCTGAAAATGGAGATCTGAGTGAGCTCCGGTCCAGACCTGCAGGGTGACTCAGGGCTCCACTAGCCAAGGGAGCAAAGTTTTAAGGAAGAAATACCAGTGTGTTTTCGATGTGTGGAAGTGTCTGTGGGGAACTGAGGGGCAGGGGTGGGGACAGGAAGGAGAAGAGGGCAATTGGCACTGTGCCTTGGGCTCACCTGGTAGGTAGGTAGGTAGCATTTCCCTGCTTTATTTGTTCTTCGCAGGGGTCCTGATGGCACACAGCTAAGTGCTTGGTGCTAACTGAAAGGCCAGCAAGTCCAAGTCCACCAGATTCCCCCTGGAAGACGGGTCTAGTGGTCTGCTCCTATAGGGACAGCAGCCTAGGGGACTCTGGGGCAGTTCCACCCTGTGAGAGAGGGTCCCTATGGGTCAAAAGTGACATGAGGGCACAAAGCAACGGCATTCTTTCTTCCTAGTCTTGACCTGGAAGTTCCCCTTTAACCTGATCAGCATCACAGTACCTCACAAGCCCGCGCAGACTCACCTGAGATGCCTTGGCTAAGAATCAAACCAGATCTCTCACAGGGGAGGCAGGGGAGGGGCCTCCCATTGAGCAAGCCAGGCAGAGAGACTGCAGGGGCAACAAGAGAAGGGGCAGGTTTCCTAAGCCGAGGGTCTTGTTGGCTTCAGGAACTAAAATAGTACGAGGGACTGGACCTCGTGCCAAGGAGGCTGGCAGGGTGGGTCAGGGCTGGGCATGGGGATGTGGCGTGCATGAGACAGCGCTGTGCTTCAGCAGCTTTGCTTTTGAAGGCGATCTCTCGGCGGACTCTGAGTTCAACACAAGTCAAGCCTCCATTGCCCCACCCCACCCCCCAGGGGCTTTTTCTCTCCCCACCCTCCCCAACTCTTCATTTCCCAGAACAACAGCTATAAGAACTCTTCCCTGTCTCCTGGCAGCCAGGAGAGGGAGAGGCCAGCTCCAGCAGGGAAGGGTACCCTGCAGGTGACAATTAAGAAGAGCTGAATAGACTTGAACTTCCCTATCAAGAGGGCAAAGAGAAAGATGCCCCGGCCATCTCCCAATGATGGCCCCAGCCTCCCAGGGATGATTAGACTGTGTGGCCATAACAGTAAAACGGATCTATTCCTAGCCCGGGCTGTCTGCTGAGACGCAGCCTCACAGGAACAAAGCAACGTAAGCTCTAGCGCAGGGCCTGCGAAGATGCCTGGGCAAAGAGGAGGGGCTCCTTGGATAGTTCGGAGCAGGCACAGCTGCATGAGCCCTGGGACTGGGGGTGACTCTCAGACAATTTCATTTTTATGCCCATCACAGGAGAGTCTCCCTTCCTGGCCTCCTAACTCTTTTCCCAAAGACAATTTAGTAACATCGGGAGCTGGATCTGCATCGCTTATGATCTTATAAATAGCAGTCACCCCATGGGCCTTGGTGGCAGCTCTCGCCTGCTATTCAATTAGCTGCTGTGGGAGAGACTGCATTTGAAAGCCAGGCCTTGTTGTTTCCATAAAGGCCAAGAGCATGGGGGAATCCCCTCCCTCAGGAGATGCTGAGGAAGGGGGCCGTGGGGCGGAAGGCAGTGTCCGGGGCTACAGGCAGGGTCAACGTGTGCGGTCATGCCCCCTCTGACCCGAGGGCTGGCGCGTCTCAGATGACGGGTCCTTGATGATCTCCATCCGGGGAGTGAGGAGCGATGTCTGTTCCGAGTGCTTTCTAAAGGAGCTTTGTGAGCTTCAGACTCAACATCTGCCCGCCTCAGATGGGTCCTGCCCCATCTGAGTGAAGGAGAATAAGAGTCCCATTGTGGCCCAGGGCCTGCTCCTTGAGGGAAGAGGGGAAGGCCGACTTTCTGGAGTGCTCTGCCTTGTCCATCAGAACTGGTCCGGGGCAAGCCTTGTGATTGCCTGAAGATGGAAGCCCTGAATGGCCCTATTCAGGCCGGCCGGCCTCCATTCACCCACCCAGGAGACGCTGTGCCCCCACTCTATTCCTGTCACCAGGCTGGGCTTGGAGGCATGGCCCCAAGCATGCTTTTGAGGAGATCATGGTAGGGTCAAGGCGAAAGCCATGGGGAAGATGGTGCCACCCAGGCGGAGTGTAGGATACTGGTGAGACTTGGAGGTAGGCACAGTCTCCAGGATTCAGAAAGAACTTTCCTCCCAGAGGGAATGAAGCTGAGGCCTGGAGAGTGCTGGTGAGCTACGGAAGCAAGTGGGAACAACATACTGTTAGCACAGGCCAAGGCAAGAACAAACCCAGCGTGAGCCCATGGCTTCTTCTGATTGGTCCCCAGGGCATAAAGGGCTATGACCCGAGAAGGCAAAGCAGAGGTAAGAGGAAGTTAGACTAAGCAGGGTCTCAAAAAAGACACTGCCCTCTGTTCCAGAATCCCTTTGTGGGGTATCCAGGTTAACCGTCTTATCACCTCTGCCAGGAATTTTTTTGGTAAACCCCCCCCAAGTTCTTTTCACTACACTGACTTACCCTCCAAACCCTCCTCAAGTTAGCGTCTCTGCCACTAGCTGCAAGAGACCTTCACTCAAAGCTTAGCACCACCAAGTCGACTCTGACTCAGAGTGGCTCCAGAGGCCAGGGTAGAACTGTCCCAGTAAGTTTCTGAGAACAGAACTCTCCAGAGCAATCCAGAGCCCCCTTTCTCCCATGGGAGTGGCTGGTGTGTTTTGAGCAGCTGTGGCGGTCACGTACTCTGGTGCCAATTTGACTGAGAGTGGAGGGGTGGAGTCTGGCCTGTCAATCTGGAGATAGCCAAAGAGACCTCTGTGTGGGCATGGCTTTCTCTGAGAATTCTGAGAAATCTTGCAGTATTTCCCATTGGAAGTGAGAGACTATACGTTTACTTCCTTGGAGATGCACTACTGACAAGACAAGATGGCAGCATAGACCCTGATTCCTGCAGACTGGAGGAACCGGAGGAGAAGCCACATGGGCTTACCCTGATGGAACCAAACCTCTGGGGCTGGAGAAGTCACGTGGAGACCCCTTCCAGCACTGAGATGCTGGGGAGGCCACAGGGAGACCCTTACCAATGCTGAAATGCTTCTCCGAAAGTAACTTTTTACAGCCAAACCAAAAGTTTTAGAAAACAGTAGGCATCAGAGGGTTCTGAAAGGTAAGCACATCAATTTTCTTATTGAATACACACACACACGCACACACGCACACATGCACACACACTGGAGATTGGTCATCCAACTCAAGAGGTGACTTTATTTAATGTTTTCAAACTTGTTTTATTGACCTATCATACAATTCAATAGTTCAATCACATTAAGAAGAGTTGTGCGGTCACCACTCCAATCATTTTCTTCTCTTTTGTAGTCTTTGTGGTTGGCTCCCCATTTCCCCCAACCTCCCTTGCCATTACTTCCAATCACTATCTCTGAAGACTTACCTATCCAGGATTTCATATACAGAAAAACATATAAAATAAAACCACAAAACAAACAACTAAGAAAACACTGACAAAATAAAATGGGAGGGGTGAGAGTGGGGAAAACCTTCTTTAAAAATGTTTCATTTGAATTGGACCAAGATGTACTACAGAGAAAATTACTTGACCGTTCAATAATCCATACCCTTTGTTCCAGGTCATTGATTGCAATCTCCACAAAGCAGTGTCGCCCATCCCACTCCCACCTGGTGTTTCTTATTTCCATTCTTGCTTCATGGCCCTTCTCAACTCAGTCCTTGGGTCAATGCTGTCCTTTTGATCTCACAGGGTTAATTATTCTGAGGTGTGTATATCTCCCTAGTGTCATTGCTCTCTTTACAGACCTATCATTTGGCTGACGATTGAATCGTGTACTTGGGAGCGGAGAGAGAATTGTTTAAGGAATCCTGCAAACACAGGTGCATCTCAGCCCTCTTGGGGTGTCCTCTGTGACCTTCCTCTCTGAGGCTTCTCAGGGATGGACAGGCCTTGCACAGACTGCACTTTCCCCATGCAATGCCATCACGGCTTTCTTTCTTTTTTAAAATTGTAGCTTGGATGAAAGTGCACAGAGGAATGCAGGTTTCCACTCCAGAATCTATACATTTGTGACATTGATGGACTCCGTCTCAAGTAAGGACACAATGCTTGCCATCCTCCCCCTCCCTCCAATGCCCACCCTCAGGCTCCCCATTCCCTCTCAGGCCTCTGGAGGCAAATGCTGCCAATCTGGTCTCAGGTGGTGGATGGTCTCCCTGTGCTAGGATTCACTCTGTGGGTCAGTCTGCTGTTTGACTGAAAGTTGATCCCAGGAGCGGGTTTTATTCCAGGCCTACCGAGTGTGTGAGAACCGGAAACCCACCCTGTTTTAGAACAGCCCTTCCTCTCTTGACTGATGACCCTACAGAGGCAGCAAGTGAAGTCAGAGTTGAGAGTGTGAAAAGGGGAAAAGGGAGCCGATAGCAAGGAGTTCAAGAAGGAAGGGACGTTTCTCAAAACGGATTGTGGTAGCAATTGTACGATACTGCTTGATGTGATGGAACTAGGGGATGCAATGATATCTGTATTAGCTCCCAATAAAGTGGGGGAGAAAAACAGCAAAACAATGAGATTCTAAGATGTCTAGACTGGACCAAGAATGGCAAACCCCAACCATTGAGGCAAAGCAAAAGCGGTGCCCAGAGGTCAATTCATATCGCTAAAAACACACATCGGAAAAAGAGATGGGAAGCAAAGGCAGCACCTTCACCCAATGCGTGTGTCTGTCTGTCTGTCTGTCTCTCTCTCTCTCTCTTTCCTTCCCTTCCTCCCTCCCTCCATCGTCCGTGTCACTTCGTGAGCCTCCTCAGTAGGTGAAGCTGCCCAAGCAGGAGGACCTGGGTATCTACCTTGGAGTCTAACCTGCCCATAGAACCCACCTCCCTGAGAGGGATGCTCATCCCTTTTCTACAAGGGAAGCTCCTTTGGACTGCCTTCTAAGCCTCCGAAGACTTGGCTCCAAATGAACTAGGCTGCTGTCCCTTCATTTCAGTCGGCAGAGCGGAGGAGCAGATGTTTATAGGAACCATGGCTCTGCGACCCTTTTCTCATGCTTCCACTACAGTCATAACCAGATCTCATCCCAGGACTCTCTTATACCAGATCCCCGCTTATAAGTCAAGAGCAGATACCTGTACCAGGCACCCTAACCCCTTAGCCATTCGCCATTCCAAGATCTGTCACTCCTTGCAGGAGAGCTCTGTGTGGCCACAAAGGTGCCCTCTATGGCATGCAGGGTCATTCAGAAGTGCTGGGGAGTGGACCTCCTTGGGAGCGAATGTTATGCTGGAGGGAGAGGGGGATATAATGCCCCCGCTTCCCTGCTTCTTCAACCGGACAATATGCTTGACCCTGACTCCTAGAAGTCCTCAGGTGGGTTGGCCTCAGCTGTGCCTGGCTCTCCCCTGCTCATGAATCCACCTGGCACTGGCTCCCCTTCCTCCCAGGCCTCAAATGCATTCTCCTCTTACAGGACCTTTCTGGATGGCCTGCCACACCCACGAATAGCAACCCAAAGGGAATCCAACAGACCCATCGGTTCTCCATCTACTGTGGATATCGTCTGTTGCTCCACCAATGAGAGCTCTTACCCAGGGGTCCTTTGAGGGCATCAAAAGATCTTACCCATTTACAAATTTGACCCTAAAATAAACTGAATAATTAAAGGCTGGCTGCAGCATCCCTTTGAGAAATGTCACCATGTCTGAGCAGGTTTTGCTGGCGCAGTCCCCTCAGCATGGGTCAGTTGAGTTCTATTAGAGACTGTCTGCTCGCTGGACTAAGTAGTTGACACTCCATTACAAGCTCAGCTTGCTGGAAGTGTACAGAGCTTATTCCAAGGAACGGGTAACTGCAGTGGATCTCATTTCCACCATGTGGGGGGACTGTTATGTAATCTGTCAACTTGCCAAGCGGTGGGGTCTAGCCTGTCAATCAGGTTGCACCTTGATGGCCTCATTTGGTGGTGCTAGGGAGAAAAATGGCTCCCTGGAGGCCAGACCAAAACAGACTCCCTGCTTTGTCTCCCTCTGAAACATTCCTGTTGACAAACCACATGGAGACACACTGATGGAGCCAGAGTCCTGGAACTGGAGGAACCACATCAAGACCCACACCAGTGCTGAGATGCTCCCACAATCCCTGAATCCACAAGACTTTCCACCCACTGGCCTGTGGTCTTCCTGTGTTCAGCATTCTTGCATGGCTGTGTGAGTCTAAAGAGGAATTTATGAACTGGTTTTGTACATATGGGCTAATAATATTGGACTTATGGACTTGATCTGGACAGACTGGGAAGTTTCTTAGTATACAATTATTCTTTATATAAAGTTCTTTCTTACACACATATGAGGGTCTATGAATTTGTTTCTCTAGTCAACCCAGACTAACACAGAGACTTCCAGCATTTACCAGAACAAGTTGTTTCTACAAAGTGTTGCAGGAGGATAGAATAGAAATAGTACATCGTCTATGCAACTAAATTATTTATTACCAAGATTGTGATAAATAAGTCATTGGGAGAAGCAACAATAATGAATAAATCATTGGAAACAAGTATACAACCTAACTGTTCTATCTTGAGTGAGTAAGCTCAAGTTAACCTACTTAGTCACAAATCTGTTCCCTCTTTTTTTTAACTTGATGTCATTGTTTGGTGGAGAGCAGAGCAGGTTAGCATTCTAGTCACTAATTTATATACGTTTTGTGACACTGGTTATAATCCGATCAATGTAACAGCCCTACTCCCACTTCCTCCTTGTGCTGCCTATTCCCCCTGATCTTTTCTTCCTGCCTGTCTCACCCCTGTAGTTTGGCTAAGTCTGGGTTCAGCACCAAGCTGGGGTATTGGGTAAGGGCTGTAGCAGACTCCCAGTGGTCTTCTTTCAGAGTTTGAATTTTGTTCTATCACCACCACCACCACCCCTCTCTGCCCAGGAGCTTCTGCTGTGCTCCTGATCAGAGTGGTCAGTAGTGGGAGCCGGGAGTCACCTCGTTACTCAGGTTCTGGGGGTGAGTAGACTGAGGCTCCTGTGGCCCATGAGTTTGGGGGGCTAATGGCTTCCTCGGTCTTTGATTTCAGTCTTCAGCCTTCTCCATTCCAGAGATCCATAGCTTTTAAGACCCCGGTTGCTACTCATCAAAGTAGAATGTAGACCAAGGTCTTCGTGGTCTATGATATCACACCAGTTGACCACGATGTCCTCCGAGACAGTGGTCTTAATTGTGCAATGCCAAGAATTCATTCCTTCTGGGTATTTTCTTAGGCCTACCGGGTTTTCACCACCTCAGTCCCTGTGTGGCTCTACCATATTCTCCGATATCTTTTCAGCACATACTAAAAAATAAGTCGAACATTTCCATACCATACCTAAAGTTATTCATGGGCTAACTCTTAGTCATTTCTCTCTTGGCCTCATTCATTCTCTGTGGCACAAATCCAACTGAAATCTCTACCCAGATGCCCCCAATGGGAAGCTGACAAGGCAGAGCTTTATCTAATTTCCATCTACTTCACTTGTTTACATTCTTGACATAATAGCGGTATCTTGATTGCCAGAATGACTTGCAGTGGACTTGAGGAAGCTTCAAACTGGACTGCAAACCAAAAGGGTGGAGGTTCAAGCCACCCCCAGCCCAATTCAAGGAGGAAAGAGGAGACTGTCAGCTCCTGTGGAAATTCACAGGAGATCTGAAATACTGACACAAAGTACATATGCATATATTGTGATTAGAGCTCTATGAGCCCCCCACAAAATGATTTTTTTAAAGCATGGGAAATAAAGGCAAGAAAGGGGAAGGAATACTAGAACTGAATGTGCTTGCACAATTCATTTTAAAGGCAACTGAACCATGGGGGGAGGGGAAGCACTCTAAAATTGATAAGGATTTTACAATTCTCCTTGATATGATTGAATGATTGAGCTGTTTGATTGTTTGCTAGGTAAACTATGTTCCAATAAGACTCTTTTTCAAAAAAAAAGAAAAGAAACTTGATACAGGCTCACTCTCAGTCAGAATGCCTGTGGGATTGGCTTTTGTTTTATTTTAATGATCTCACTCATTAGCCAGATATTCTTAACAAATCAAGACATATTTTTTTTAAAAAAACCAAGGCATCATAATTCAGACCTAAAACCCCCGGATTTAAAAATATTGACAGTAAAGATTCTGTAAAAATATGTAGAAACATAGTTTGGACTTAAAAGACAGAAATGAGGTCACTTTAGCCTATCCATTCAAAGGGGTTTATCCTGTCTTACAACCTTCCAGCCTGGCGTAAACTGAGTAGAAATTCTTCCTTCCTCTCTCTAATGAATCAGAGGCCCCAGTGCTTTCTCAAGGACACTCCATGGCTTGGATGCATGCCTCTGAGTGTATCTAAGCCACGACACATCGCTTTGGGGGTCACCTTGTGGCGTCATCTACATGATAGTCCCTCAGGGTCTGACCTTGGACCTGCGCAAGACAGCATCTCTCTGTCTCCAGCACCAAACATCTTACCTGCCCTGGGGAGGTTGCCCAACTTTTCGCTATTGTACAGGTAAAGGATGGAGAGGTGAAATGACTCGTGAACCAGGCCATGAAGTGAGGCTTCTTCCCAGCACCATCCATAGTCTGAATGTGTCTGCCCCTCACACGTGTGACGCTCAGAGTTTGAAATCTCCAGAAGTTGTCCGAGATGTTCTGTGGCATGCCCCTCTCTCAACAGCTCACACATACAATATCATCATGCGTACACATTCCTTGCTTCTCCTAACCAGCAGTGGTCTGCTACGAGCGATTGCTTCACCTCTCAACTCCCCCGGGAACACTTAGAGATGTCTGGAAGCATTCGGGGTTATCACAGCACCTCATAGGAAGAGGCCAGGGGTTCTCAGAAACCACCCACAGTTCTTGGATAGCCTCCAGTCACAAAGACTCCTCTAGTCAACGATGTCAAGAGTGCCAGGAATGAGAGCCATCACCCCTGAGAGAGATGTCCTATGTCGCTGCAGCGCTGCCTCCAGAGTTAGCTGGGGTGTGGTGAGTCATGGGGCCAGGTGCTCAGAGACAGCCACAACTTCCCAGAGAGGCTAGCACATCGCCCAGGGGGAGCCATCAATGCCCAGACCTTGGCCTGCTCACTCCAGGGCTTGCAGGGTCCCCACCGAAGTTAAGAAGGGTTCTGAGTGGCGCGTGACTGGTTGGGTGGCCTTTGCGGGACCGTTCAGCCTGAACCATACAATTGATACTACAGAAACAAACGGCCTGTTCTTTTCCACGCAGTGTGGACAGAGGAAGAGGTCCTCAGAGTCACGGCAGTGCTGTCACTCATGACGGCGATCCTCAAGGGGCAGTTGTGTTTGGCTGCGAACTGCACGGTCAGCAATTCAAAACCACCTGATGCTCCACTGGAGAAAAAGGGGGGTTTCTACTTCCTTGGAGAGTGACAGCCTGAGAAACCCACAGGGACATTTCTACCCTGCCCTGTAGCATCGCTATCACTCAGGTGTAACTCTCCCACCACCACCCTCATCGCCATTCATCCATCTGAATCGGCCACACCTCCACCTTCCCACACAGCATGGCCATGCTCTGGAGCAGAGCTGTGTGGCTCACCGTCTGCAGTCCACGCGGCAGTCAAGCCAGGGAAGACCTTCAGAGCCCATGGCACTCGAGTCCATTGGGTGTCACAGACCAGGTTTGGAATTCCCGCTCTGCGTGGGCCTTGACTCTCTGGATTCCCATCTGGAAAACACAGACTGAACATGGGAGTCGCACCTGCTGCCGCTGTCCCTGTGAGGTACCCTCGAGTCAGGTCTGACTCATGAGCAGCCTTCTGCACGACAGAAGAAAACACCGCCCACGCCCTGCACCAGCCTCTCAATGGGCA
>PVJH01032885.1:0-22180 GCA_004026705.1 Nesogale talazaci | reverse complement strand
GTAGCTCCATTTTTATTACTGGCCCCAAGGGGTAAACTATCCTTGATTCCCTGTATTTCCATTTCCCATCTCCACTAGTGTATGTCCTCCAGTCCAGCTGTATTTGTAAGGTAGAATTGGGACCATGATAGTTGGTGGGAAGAAGTCTTCAGGAATTAGAGGAAAGTTTTATGCTTCATCTCCACCTTCTGCACCTTGAGAGGCCTGTCTCCTCCCCAAGACTCCCCTATAAGAGGGTGTCCAATTACCCACAGGTAGGCCTTGGGTTCTCACTCTGCTCCCCGCCCCCATTTGTAGTGATGTGATTCTTGTTCTTTGATGCTTGATATCTGCTTCCTTCAGTCCCCCGTGATCACAAGGCTAAAGTGTTTCTTCCATGTGGGCTTTGCTGCTTCTGGGCTAGATGGCCACTTCACATTCAAGCCTTCATGATCCCAGATATTTTATTGTTTGGTAACTGGATGCCATCAGATTTCTCCTCTCTGTCTATGTCTGCTCCCTTTTGTCTTCAGTGATCATGTCGGGAGGGTGGGCACACAATGATATGATTCTTATTCTTTGATGCCTGATATCTGGTTCTTTCCACATCTCATGGTCTCACAGACTGGTGTGCATTTTCTATGGTGAGCTTTGTTGTTCCTGGACCATATACCCATTTGTTCACCCTCAAGTTTTTAAGTCCTCAGCTGTTGTATCTTTTGGTAGCTGGGTACCATCAGCTATCTTTGTCACTCTTACTCAATCCCCCACATGTCCTCAGTGCTTGTTTCAGGAGAGATCGCATAGAGTGATACAATTTCCTGTCTGATACCTGAGACCTGGTCCTTTTGATATTTTGTGGCCACTTCTTCCCTGTCAGCTTGGATACTTCTCAGCTAGATGGCCATTTGTTTATCTTCAGACATTGAGACCCCAACTCTCTATCCTTTGGTAGCTGGGCACCATTGCTTTTCTTCCCCACATTTGCTTATGAACCTATTTGACTTCAGTGATCGCATTGGGCCATTGAGTATCATGAATTACTAGATTAAAGAACATAGTGCTCTTGCATTGAGTGAGAGTGCCTGGGTGGGGGTTCAAGGTCCAGATTCTACCTCAGTACTGAACATACAAATATATGTACCTGGATTTATTCCCTCCTTATAATATATGCTTATATTTACATGTGTACATGTTTGTGTTTAGGCCTCTGCAAGTGCCCTTTGCCTTCTAGTTTCTTCCTCTATTTCCTTCTGCCTTCCTCCTCTCCCACTGGCATACTCAACCTTCATTTGGATTTCAGTACTTCCACTCTATTACATTACCCTTACTTCAGTCCTACCAGGCCTCCCGCACACCCTTTGCTACCGATTGTGAAACACCTGTTGTTCCTTCCATCCCTGAGCCTGTCCAGGTCCTGCTTTATCTCCCCTCTCCCCTGCATGCCCCCAGGATCCACTGGTCCAATCTTTCTCTCCTTCTGACTGCCTAATCAGGAGTACTCCCTTCATGATTAGGTCCATTTTGGGGGCTCAGGCATTTCTTCCCCACCATAGCGTCCCAGAAATGTTCTCTGTCATTGTCTGCTTCTGTAGGGAGACAGTATGATAGGTCCTGTTGTTGATTGCCAAGTCCCCCCTGTGGCGTAGGTTCTCACAGAGGCGTAGTCTTCTGGGCATCACAGGCAGGGCTCAGACCATCGTGGGGACTGGACCAGATCTCTTGCTCATCCTCTGTATCCACCTGTCTCCATGTTGGTGTGGCACTCTGGTCCCTCCCCTAACCTGTTCTCTGCCAGTCCTATGTCCAGGGCTGGAGTCAGTCTGGCTCTGGATGCGGCCAGTCCTGTAGCACTCTCTTTTTGTGCCTTCTTCCCTTCCATGTGTCCACACAGCCTTCACAGTTGGGTGTTTCACAGTAGGATTTGCATGTCCACTCCAGCTTCTGTGGAGACAAGACCCGTACTCTCTCCCTGGGTGGGTTAGTGTCCTGCTCCCTCCGTTATCCTTTCACTTTCAAACTTCCCTTTTCTCCCTCCATTCTCCATTCTTCTCCATTATTGTGCTGTACCCATCATGTACCTCCCTTGGTTTGGTCCCCCTCCTCTTCTTTGCTTAACTCTCTGACGAACTGTTATGTTATATAGAAGGCTTCTCTGCCGTATGTACCTTGCTGATTGCACCTTCCTCAGGGTACTCCTCATGCTCTATTTCTCCTTTTGTGATTGACTGACTTCACTTAGCATAATTTCCTCTAGCTCTTCCCATGAGGAGACGTGTCTCATGTGCTCCTCAGTGCTTTTGAGTGAAGCATAGTACTCCATTGTGTGTATGTGGCAGAGTTTGCTGATCCACTTGTTTATCGATGGAAATTTAGATTGTTTCCAACTCTTTGAAATAGTGAACTGTGCTGCAATAAACATTGGCATGCATATTGCTGTTCTTGGTTTGAGTGAATTAGGGTATACTGAAAGTCCCAAGTCCCCTTCCTCCCACCACCACTACCCCTCTGTATCAGACAGGGTTCTCTAGAGAAACAAAACCAGGGCACTAGTAATTTTCTTTATATATAGAGAGAGAGATAGAAAGATATATAAGATAAGAAAGAAACAGTTAACTAATCTATAAAGCAGTACAAATGACTTGGTGCAACTCACTTGCATGAGGCACCTAGTAGACTGGCAGTCCTTGGAGCCTTGAGGGCCACGAGTAGTCCTCTGTAGAGCAATTCAGGCTATCCGGCTACAAACAGCAAACAGCAGAGCAGGTCACCAATAGTCAGCCAGATGACAGAGTCCAACAGTCTCCAGCTCAAGAGATGTATCTTTCCGGAGCGCGGAGAAGCAGGGCTTGAAAGAACTTCAACTTACAGCTACACAGTTCACGATTAGGTGTCCCATGGGTAGTTTTGCTTGGAGGTCGAGACACAGGACGAACAAGGTAGCTGGCTGGTCTGAAGATCAAAGGGCAAGACAGCAAGGGCGGGACTCGCTGAGCCCTTCCTATCTCCGCTCTTCAATTCTCCCATGTGTTCATTGGCTGTGCTGTCACCACAGACCTACCTATCGTACAGTGGCCATGTTGACAAAACAAGCCTATGCATCACACCCTCCCTCCACTTCCTGCCAAAGAAACAAACTGAGTCCATTAGGACTGATAGTGAGCCTATAGGACAAGGTAGATCTGCATCTGAGACTGTAATTCTTCACACAATTGCCTCTTTTTTTTTTTTTTCCTTTTTGGGCATCACTGCTCTCCGGTGGTGGGAGTAGGAGGCCCAGCCCCACTGCTGGAATTGAACCTCCGTCCCAGTGGGCCGCAGTCCCGCACACAACCACTACGCCACCGGGGCTCGGCCCACACAATTGCCTCTTGATCCAGGTACAGTGAAGTGTGCCTGCATTTCTATTCTTCTCCAAACCCTCTGTAGTTGTTTATTATCCACACAGTAGACCATGGTCAATAGACCACATAAAAATCTCTTTAGAATTTTCTGCTTTCAGTCCAGATCCATCTGACATCAACAATATCCTTAGTCCCATGTCCTCTTCTAAATTCAGCTTTATAGTCATATGATCCACAGAATGAAACACTGTCCAATCTCTTTCTAACCTCACAGCTGTTTTTATGGGTGAACTCATAGTTCTAACCACTATGCCTATGGCATTGAAGTGTTGGCAGAATGTGTTATTCAATTCTGGTTTTGATTTCAAAACTCCATGTATTTGCACATTTAAATATAATGCTTTACTTTGTCTTTAGCAGCTGCCTCTAGAAAACTTCTACTCACTCTATTATCTCATTTCTATCATTCTCTTGTATTGCTATATTTTAGCAAGTTTCAGAGTTTCTTCTGCTATATACTTTGGTCTTTTATATCTCTTATGCATATAAAAGATATATATATATATACTTTCTTAATATACCATACTTATACCATATTTATATGGTTTTAGATATTTAGTGTTCAAAATATCAAATCTGTTTTTGAGTTGTTCTCTGAATACAGGTGGTATATGTCCAAGGGAATATTTTGACACTTCTGGACTTTTAATTTTTTTAATATCAACCTGAAATTTTATAACAAATTTATTAATCTGTTCAAATTCAATATTGAGCTCCTCCATCATCTTTTCCCAAAGACAAAATCAATTTGTTCCTGAAAATTGCATGTGGTCATGGCAATATGTAAAACTGTTGAAAAGCAGCTATGTATTTCAGCACACAAGTCTTTGGAATGTAAAAATACTGTCATCAACTTTCCAGCTTCATTTTTATCACCAAACTAATAATTTACAACTACTTTTCACTCATCTTTGTTTCCAAACTTATTATTCCAGACAGCACTCATTATTACTGCTTTATTTTAATCATTTCAGATGGAAGAAGGTGGGAGGGGGACATCTGACTCACAGTCGTATGAACTCATCTTCCTTTTATCGTTGTTGTTGGGTGTCATTGAGTCAGTTTCAACTCACAGGGACAGGGTGAGAATTTTCCTAACATCCACCATCCTGTGTTTTAGCCTCCTGTGGCAGCCACTGGGTCAATTTCTTTCACTGAAGTTTTTCTGCCCCCATTTTTATTGACATGCAACATAATTCGGCATGATATTCTTTTTTTTAGTAATATGATATTCTTTTCAGGCACTGGATTTTACTAATGACATCCAAAATATGTGAGACAAGTCTAAACAACCTCACTTGTAGCTGTACAGGAAGCATTCTGCACTCGAAGTTGAACTAGACCTATCTTTTAAAACATATTTGTTTGTTACTCTGTCAGACCACCTCACTGTAAATATTCTTTTCAAACACTGTGATTCAAGTGTGTCATTTATTCTCTTTTTCCTTATTGCCCAGGTTCAGTTTTTCAGTTTTCCCAATTGTCCCAGCATATGGTGAAATTGAAAATAGCATGGCTCGGATCAGGCCTACCTTTGTATTTAATGTGACAGCCTTGTTCTGCAGCCCTTTTAAATGATGCACTGAAAAATACTCAGTACAAATATCTCATCTGCTTTCTTGACTGTTGCTTCTGTGAATATCCCAGAAACCCTGATAAGTTGAATCGCTTCTCTGCTGTTCATGACATTTTCAATTAGTCGAATTGTGAAGTTACCAACTTTCTTTACATTAAGATGCCGTTCATACTGATGGCTGCAGGTTTTGATTTCAAGTGCTTCAAGACTGCCTTGCTCTCAGTAAACAAAGTTGTATCATCTGCATATCAGTCTTTATCAAAACTTACTTCCCACCCTAATTCTGGTCTATCTACCTTTTATACTTAGTACTCTTTTGATATAAACGCAAGTACCCCTTATGGCAGTATTATGAGTTGGGTTACTCATCACATTAGTGTGATTCAATTGTACCAACTTCTCTATGAGAGAAATACAAGGCTTTTTGGTTTCATAGTTTTATAGCTTCTGGAATGTTGTTTAGGGTCACACAGAATCAGAATTCATTCCAAGAATGAATTGCTCACTGTATGCCACTTATAAGCTTATAGAACAAGTGAATATATGTCAGAGCCTTCAGCATTACATCATTACCCCTCATATCCAAGGTTTAGGGTTAGGAGAGCTCAACCGCTGGTATTAACAAAGAAAGCATTTTCCAAGGAGATTAAATTGCACATTGGGCACAGTGTATTGCACAGTATGCCCTTCAGGTATGTCTATTCAAATATTTACCTGAAATGAAATCAGCAGAAGTAATTATTTGGATTAAAAAATAAAGAAAAATAATTGCTAAAATCAGCAAACTACCTGTTTGGTGGTGGGGAGAATTTTCATCTACATGTCTCCACTGGAGATGGGAAATTATTCAATTTACTTTCTTCAAATATTAATAGAAATGATAAATGTTAGATAATAACTCCAATGATCAAAGGAAAACAACAAAAATCCATTTTTGTTTGCTTATTGATTTGCTTTGTCTTCAACAGGATAGAAGATGAATGAATTAATCCAGGGGCAATTAAAATACTTTGGTGGTCTGCTGGTCTGTCTATTCATGAGAGATACTTAAATATGTAATTTCTATTTATCTCTAAGAAGTTATCTTTTTTCCTAAGTTCATACATACATTAAGTAATGTTCAACTTTCTGCTTAGTTTCAGTTGTTAACATAGATGCTTAATGGTGATCATAGTATTATAAAATAAATATTGGTTTTAAGATTTCAGATGAATTGAAAACACTTTTCTAATACCGCTGAAATATATGCAGCATTTGGCACCTTTTCATTTGGTAAATTTTCATTCATTATGGAGAAAAAATTCCTGTAATAAGAACTCATGAACATCTACTTTTCTATAGAAGTTTCCAAATCATTATTCTCTTTATAGGCTAATTCAGGTTTTAATGTTGCATGAGGCAGTAGAAATAATGTGGTAAGCTGTTTCCCCCCACTTATATCAGATGGCTAGCTACTCTTCAGTTTCCATTTTCATCAAGAATTTTTATTATCCATTTTAGCAGGTTCTCAAAGTAGTCTAGAAGCTATGATAACTATAGCTATCTCAGACCCATGAAAGACAGATCATAGCAGCTTATTGAATTTACTTTCAAATGATACAAGTATACAGAATTAAAAATATCTGATAAGCAAACAAGAAAATACTATAACAATTTTGAAAGATTTTGCATTAAGAAAAAGTAAATAACTTTGATTGATTTGTTTTTAAGACAGAGGCAAGGGCTGAGCCCCGGTGGCATAGTGGTTGTGCACAGGACTGCGGCCCACAGAGGTTCAATTCCAGCAGTGGGGCTGGGCCTCCTACTCCCACCGCCGGAGAGCAGTGATGTCCTCCCCCCCCCAAAAAAAAGACAGAGGCAAAAAATAATAATTATCATTGGCAACATGGTTCAATATATTATATTTATCACATGAATTCTGGTATCCTCTTAGATTATATAGAATTGTGATGGATTATATCTTATAATAATTTGTATATGATTTTCAGGGAAAATACTCTGATACTTAAATCATTTTATTGACGCTTATAGTGGTATATAGTGCTCACATCGTGCAATGCAAATGCTCACTCATATCATGAATATTTGTGCAATCATCACCACAATCAACTTCAGAACAATTTCTTCTTATACCATTGTCTCTAGTTTTCCGTTTTCCCTCATTCTCCCTTGCCATTCTCCTGGCAATTATCACTCCAGTAACTATCTCCATAAAATGGCCTATCCTGGATTTCACATATATACAATTATAAAAAACACAAACAGGAAACAAACAAAAACAACAACCACTAGAGAAAAACCTCAATCAAATGACTGAAGAGAATATTACAAACCGAAACAACTGTAATTGGGTCAAAAGAGAAGTCAAATGATAAACTCTTACATTTTAGCCTAATTATACCTGCCATAATTAACTTAACTTTACAGTACTTTCTGTCTGATATCAAGACTAATCAGAAAAAAATCAAGGGAATTCATTGTAAGCTTAATCCACATGTATCCTGAAAATTGATTCTAACCTTCCATGGTCATCAAAAGGCTTCAGCAAACAGAGTGCTCAATATTTAAACTCTGACACTGTTCTCTCCTTCGGATTTTGATTTTATTATTTACAACCCTTGGATTATATAGGCTGGAGTCCTTCTTCCTAAATGAATTGGTCCTCAATTCTTGCCTCACTTATGGCATATTTGTAATCATGGGTTATTTTATCCATATTAAATTATATTATACACATTGAAATACGTTAAAAGTACAAATAGGAATCATATTCTGGCATAATATAACCTGATCTAATATGAGCCTTCTAATCTTCATTTAATGTATAGTTCAAATTTAGCAGGTTTATTACCCTTTATCATGGCATTATGAGCTCCAATAACATGGCTGTTATGAGCTGGGATGTGGTTGAAAAGATCATCGGTACAAAAACCAGCAAACACTCCACAGGAGAAAGACAAGACGTTCTTTCTCCTTCTGCAAAGAAATACCATCTCCGACATTCACAGGGAGAGCTCTGCCTTGAGACATGGGGTCTCTATGAGCTGACATCTACTAACTGGGGGTGAGTTTGGTTTCCCTGTTTTATAATGGCAGTGGATCTATGTGGAATAAAAATTTTTGATGACTTCAACATCTTCTCTGTTTACCCAAATGCTGTCCCAGTGATGTAGTATAATCCATACCACAGGTTTTCTGTTGGGTCAGCTTTCTTTGGAATGGGAAAACTATGGATCTCTCCCAGTCAGTTGGCCAACTAGTTGTCTTCCAAATTTCCTGACATACACTAGTGAGTGTTTCCAGTGCTTCTTCCATTTTCTGAAACATCTCCATGGCCGTACCTTCAATTCTGGAGCCTTGTTTTTGGCTAATGCGTTCAGTCCATTTTGAAATAATTCCCTCGGCACCATTGGTTCTTGCTAATCGTAGTTCTTTGGTTAGAGTGGCTCTGTGTATTCTTTCAATCTGCTTGGTAAGACTGCATGCTTTAAAATCTGCAGATAAAACTGCAGGTAGAAGTGCATGTTTTAAAATCAGGAAAAGTAACTGTTCAGGGTAGTATTCAGTCATATTTATTCAATATATGCTGAACAAATCATCAGAGAAGCTGGCTTACATGAAGAATAGTGTGACATTGTAGGAAGTGTTATTAACAGCTTATGATATGCAGATGACACAATCTTGCTTGGTAAAAGTAAGGAGGAATTCAAGCACTTGATGATGAAGAGCAAGTATTACAGCCTTCAGTATGGGCTTCAGTTGCATGTAAAGAAAACCAAAATCCTCACAAAAAAGACCATCATGATATATCGTGGTTTTTCAACAATTCTCTCTTACTTGGATACACAATTAGTGTATGATTATGAAAATAGCAGCCAAGAGATCAAATGCATATTGTCCTAGAGTACTGAGGAACAAGGATATTATCTTGAGGACTAAACTGTGCATGACCCAAACCATAGTCTCCTCCATTCTATCATATGCATGTAAACACTGGACATTGAATGAGGAAGAACTTAGAAGAACATATGCAATCCGATCTGTACTGAAAGAAGGCCAGAGTGTCCTCAGAGGCAGGGATTGCAAGCCATTTTCTTATGTAATTTGGATATATTGTCAAAAGAGACAAGTCCCTGAAGGAGTACATCATATTTGGTAAATTAGAGGGATGTAAAAAAAGAGGAATTACTCAAGTAGAAAGAAAATATTTTGAAAATGATAATAGCATCTGTAGAAGTCCACTTGATACAATTGATTTATGGATTGTTATGATATCTGCAAGAGTCCCCAAATAACTGATCAGTTAAAAAACTTTCAGTCAGAATTGGGATCATGATGGTGGGTGCGAGGAAGCATGTAAGAACTAGAGGAAAGTTGCATATTTCATTGTTGCTACTGAGACTCCTTTGTAAACTAAGCCAGGGGATGTACACTGGTACAGATAGGAGTCAGAAACATAGGGAGCTCAGGACAGATGATCCCTTCAGAAGCAGTAGTGAGAGTGGTGATACCAGAAGGGTGGAGGGAAGTGAAGTAGAAAAGGGGAATTAATTGCAGGGATCTACATATAACCCTCTCTCAGGGATATATACAACAGGGCAGCTAGTGAAGAAACACATGGGACAGTGGTTGATATGACAAAATAATGATAATTTGTTCATTATTAAGGATTCATGGGGGAGGAGGAATGGGGAGGGAGGGGAAATATGGGGAGCTGAAGCCGGGGGCCTAAGTGGAAGGAGAATGTTTTGAGAATGATGATGACAACAAATGTGCAAATGTGTACTGCATACAATTGATGTATGTATTGACCATGATAAGAGTCATGTGAGGCCCTAATAAAATGATTTTTTTAAAATGTACCACAACCACCACCACCCCAAAAAAGTTACAGTCACTGGAATCTCTAATAAAATAAAATGTAAAAGTTCAAAAAAAGAGAGGAATTTTCTTGATGAGCTAGATTGATATTGCAGCTACATCAATGGGTTCAGACATAGGAATGATGGTGTGGATTTCCTGGATCACTTAGTGTTTAGTTCTTCTGTGTTGTGACTGTGAGTAGGATTCCACTCAATGTCACCTAAAACCAACACCACACTGAAACCTGTAGTCATTGGCCTTGGAAAGGGTTACAAATTCTTCTCTCTTTAGCAAGCAAGATTATGTCATCTTTATATTGAAGATAGTTAATGAGTCTCCCTGCAGCTGTTGACTGTACAACTATCAACATTTTCTTACAGGTATCAAGGGTTTTACTTACAAGAGACTTCTGCAAGAAAAGTCGTATTTCACAGTATTGCTCTTCTTCTTCTGTTTTTCTCTGATTTCATTCTCTTTGCGGCACACACACACACACACACACACACACATACATTATTTCATTTTAACACTGTTAAGCTCAGTATGAGATATCTTTTTACTGAACACAGTTTGCCAATCAATATATATGCTCACTTTGTTTGTTTTTATTTATTGTTTTTGTAATCATTTCTAACATGTTTAATCAGTATTTTTTCATATAAACTTTTGATCTCTCACAAAGGATATGGTGTTTATGGTTCTTCTAAAGTAATCACTTGTTAAGGAAAATAGCACAGTTGATGCTTTCTTTCATCTCAATTCTATTTCCATGTGAAGGGAAATTAATTTCTGCCTCGCTTTAAAGATGATTGCTTATTTACTAATGCATGTTTCTATATTTATCACTGAGTTTGAATTGAGTAACTTGGCCGCTGTGTTCTGTTTATAGAATTAGAAGTATGTCATATTGCTGTAAAGAATATGACTGCAATTACTGATCCATTTGATGCTGGTGCCTCCTTTTTCCTGCTACATTCCCATCTTTCAGTATCCCTTCTTTTCTCGTTATTCTGATCATTTATATTGATCCCCAGATTGTCCTGTAGCAATAGTTGGTTTCTGCTGCTATGGTCATGGAAACAGGCACTAAAATAAGACCACAGACTCTAAAAATTCCATATTCAATTACCTAGATTAAAAAAATAAAATAAAACAAAAAACTGAAAGTTGGTTCAGGGTACTCTGGTGCTCCCCTAGCCTTTAACACCATGCTTTGTTCAGTACTGAACCAAAGCTTCCTTTCCCTCTGTCTTCTTAGATGATTTTGATTTACAGTGCTGTTCTCCAAAAATGGAAAACACCTGTCTTCTATTTCCACGTAACAAATTATAACACATTTATCTGCTCTATATATTTATATGAGGGTGTTTCAAAATGACCAGAGAGAAATTTTATTTTTCCATGAATGCTCTGAAGCTCCCTCATATCTATATATTTGTATCTCTATAATATTAAAGTTAAGATGCTCAGTATTATAAGTTGGCTTGACTTGGTACTGAGTTCAGATTCTGAAAGACTTAAGTCAATGTGTTATCCAAGCTACAATGTTTCTGGATGCTCTGGCAGAATTTTGTTATTTTGTTGTTGTTTCTAAAACACATGAAGAGATGCTTCGCAGAATGCATCTTTGTGGGATTCTCTTGACTGCTGTTTTCATGAGCATTGATTGTGGATCTAAGCAACTTTAAAATCTCTGATCCAAGCAAAATAAAATATGGGTGATTCAGCAAAGTTCGTTTTGCTTGTTATTTTGTTATATTTCCAAGGATCAGTAACTAGTAAAGCAGAATCAGCCACATTTTACACCTTCAACAAAGCCCTTGGGCATTCAAGTATGAAAAGTCATTTAACAAAATGTATACTATAGACTTACTAGTAAAGGAGACCTGATAGCACACTGCTTAAGCACATGTCTGCTAAATAAATGCTGGTAGATCATACTCAACAGACATAGCAGTCTGTTTCTTAATAATTGTTATTGTTAGGTGCTAATGAAGTGGTCACTCACTCAGTCAAGACATTTTCTCATCTTTCTTCTTACAATTTGTTGGCTCTGCTGTCTCAGAGGGTGGAGATGTTAGCTAATTTATAGAATTGCTGTTTTTATATTTTTTTGTTTTTACTATTTCTTTTTGATACAGGTCTTTGTTTTTCTTCTGACTTCTTAATATTTTTTCTTCATTTGTATAACTTTTGCTTTTTATTTTGTGGCTCTGTTCTGTGGGCTACTTGGCTGCCATCAATTCACTAGACGTGGTTTTCTCACACCAGTGGTTATGCTGTGTCATATTAATGTGCAGATTCTCTGTGGTTGGTGCCATATATCTTCTCCTTTTTAATCATTTTATTGGGGGCTCATACAACTCTTATCACAACCCATACATGCATCCATTGTATGTAAAGCACATTTTATATTTGTTGCCTTCATCATTCTCAAAATGTTTTCTTTCTACTTAATCTCTTAGTATCAGCTCCTCATTTCCCCCCCACCCTCTCCCCCATGAACCCTTGAAAATTTGTAAATTATTATTATTATTTTGTTGTATCATACACTGTCCTATGTCTTCCTCCATCCACTTCCTTAGTGTCCATATCCCACAGAGGAAGTTATATGTACATCCTTAAAATTGGTTCCCCCTATCTACTCCCTCTTTCCTTTCCCTTCCTGGTATTGCCACTGTCACCACGGGTCCTGAAGGGATTATCTGTCCTGAAGTCTCTTTGTTTCTGGTTTGTAGCTGTACCAATGTACGTCATCTGGTCTACCCCGATTTGTAAGTTAGAAGTGGGATCATGATAGTGTGTGTGGGGGGGAGGGGGGGGAGGAAGCATTTAAGGACTAGAGAAAAGTTGCATATTTCAGCATTGCTACACTGAATCCTGATGGGCTTGTCTCCTTCCTGCAACCCTTCTGTAAGGGGATGTTGCTTCACCTACAGAGGGGCTTTAGATTCACAGTCTGCACTCCCTTTCACTTATAATGATATAATGTTAGTTCTTTGATGCCTCATACCTGATCCCTTTGCCATCTTGTGGTTACACAGTCTGGTGTGCTTCTTCCATGTGGGCATTGTTGCTTCTTCGTTAGAGGGCCTCTTATTTACCTTCAAGCCTTTAAAACTTCAGATGCTATATATTTTGATAGCCGGGCACCATCAGCTTTCTCCACATTTGCTTATGCACACATTTGTCTTCAGTGACCTGATTGTATGAGGAAGGTGGTCCAGTGATGTGTGTGTGTTGGAGGGGGGAGGGGACACTATCTATGATCACTAATAGGGCAAGAGAGATTAAGGGGAGCAGGTACCCATGGTATATTTCCTGCTGTGTGTATACTTCCTGCTCCTGTTCCCTAAGGCACAGGTCAAGTTTCCTGTACTTTCCTCTTTAAACCAGGTCCATGTTATGAATGTCTTTCTTTGCTCCAAGATTGGCTACACAATAATATTACCTCCATAGGAAATTTGCTGTATTCTCTCTTTCTCTTCAACCAAAAACACTGCTCATACTCATTGTATTCCAAGATGGCCACGGCACTGGATTGGGACAACTGTTGGTGGACTTCCAAGGGGTACTCCACAAAACTTTTAATTGCACTGAGCAGAGTGGAGCTTTTATAGTACAACATTTTTTCTCACAAGGAGAGCATCAAGCAACTCCCTCTGAGTTAGTTTGGCCAGTGGCATCACCTGAAAAGGTTCTCTTTGGTCATAGTCAATTTTTATTTTTAAGAGCAGTTTCACTGGTACTTCGTTTTAGGGAGATGGCCAATTTAGGAGAACAGCATGTGACTATGAAATTTTGTTTCCTGAATGAAGAAAAATGCTGCAGAAACTTTTGTGATGTTGAACACAGCTTAGTAGGACTGCTCTATGAGAAAAAATTCAAGTATACAAGTGGTTCCCAGGTTCCAGAAAAGGTGAAATGTTGATTGATGACAAGTCTTGTCTGGATGACAATCAACTTCCTGAACAGATGATGTTGAATAGATGTTCACTCCTAGTGCATTTGGTGTTCATTCCACTTAGTTAGACTATTAACCAAACTTTTTATTTAGAAGTTCCAAAAAGATTATACAGCAGTGTACAACAAACAGGCTTGATTTGTGGCAGAAGGGTGACTCATTTTATCACCTCAAAAAAGCACCTGCTCTCACAGCCATCTCAGTTTTGACAAGAAGCAGCATGCCTGTGTTGTCCCACACATCTTCCTCAACTGCCCTTGTTTGTGTGACTGCTTCTTGTCTAAGCAACAGCAGAGGGATATGAAAGGATAATGAATTGATAACTTAGAACAAGTGAATAGCAAAACATAAAAATTTATAATTTATCAAAGGGTCATGAGAGTGGCAGAAGGTGAAGAAGGGAAAAAAGAGGAGCTGATACCAAGGGTTCAATAGAAACTAAATGTTTAAAATAATGATGCCAACATATGCACAAATATGAATGATACAATTGATGTCTGATTTGTTTTGAGCATGATAAGAGCCCCCAATAAAATGATCTTTTAATTTTAAAAAATATTTTTTTAGTACCACCTCATATGATATGCTAGTTTCCTTGTTTATATTAATTCATTTCTTTCATTTGACATATGTTCTAATTCTACATCTCTGTTATTCTAGGCTGACAGATTATTAATTTTCTCCTTTTCAGCTGGGATCATGATTCTTTGTTGTAGAGAGATAACTTGGTGTGTGATCCTTCCCTTCCCACCCTGCCAGGATCACTTGTCTGGGTGCCTTCTGGTGTCCTGCTCTTGGGCTTCCCCTCCCCATCATCCCTGTTTTGGGGTTCTCTTAACAAGCAACTTTTAAATTTACAGATATATGTCATGCTTTATTCCAAATGCTAAAAATTGAATAATACTGGAATTTGTTTTATTTTTGTTTTTGTTTTGGGGGAGTATCACTGGCCTGGTGGGAGTAGGAAGCCCAGCCTTGCTCCTGGAAAGCTACTGCTGGATTTGAACTGTCAACCCTGTAGGCCGCAGTAGTCCTGCACACGACCACTATGCCACCAGGACCCAGCGCCAGAATATATTTTATAAATGACATTAATATTTGTTTCATCATGACATTTTCATATAAACCTAAAAAATTTAAGGCTAACATAAGCATTTACACCACCACCTCTCACATTTTTCCTCACCATCACCTCATATTTTTCCTCACCCCATGACCCACTTCTGTTACCTTGTCATGCCTCATTTCACCTTGCTTTCTTTTTCCACAGAACATATTAAGCGACTCTTTTTCTGTGGGTTGCACTTTCTCTGCTGTGATTATTTTAGACCAATTTAGGAATTGCATATATTTTCTTTTGTATTCTACTTATAATAAATGTAATCAAATTAATTTTAATGGCAAATAGAATACACAACACAAAAACCCCTACAAGCAAAAACTCTTTATTGGAAATTGATGGAAATCCATACAATTGAAAGAGATTACAGATGCATTTGAAAAGCTTTTTGAAGTTTTTGCCACCTAAGTATTACAATGATTTTACCAAAATTGATAAAATCCCAGGCATAATAAATAATCCATTTGAATGTGATCTTTTCAAAATGGTTGAATAAATTGTATTTAGCATTCTTATTTTATATCAAATTATGTGAATAATTGACTTACCTTGGCAGGATGGCAAGCAAAATAATCAATAAAATTCATGACTACAAATTCAAGAGAATTAACAGGGTATCATAAAAATTTAAATGAAGATCCAAAATAATTGCTCTCAAAAATTTAAGTGAGAAGAAATGTTTTGTCATGCTACTTTAAAATATAGCAAATGAAAATGTATTCATCAGAGAATTCAGATTGAAATGGCTTATATATAGATTTTAGTATGCTGACTTTAAATATGCATCACAGGATACTCTAGAGTAGTCATTATATCCCTCCTTTTTTCTACACTGATTTCAATTTTGCATAAGATTAAAAAAATCCTATTGATTATTGCTCAAAAGTAAACAGACTAAAATAATATTTTCAATATTCTACAGAAATAAATAATGCAAGTACATATGAATTATTATATTGACTTCAAAGAAATTGAATTTTGATGCAATGCATAGATATATTTAAATGTAGAGGAATTGATAAATTGTTAAATATTACTTGTTCTCTAAAATAAAGGAAATAAAAGTTAATTCTTAGAAAATCTTAAATTTGTTTATGTAGGAGGGGTGGAAATTTTTATGGAAACCCTAGACATGAAATTATGTCAGTCATGTACTATAGTTAGTTGCTTTCAGGTTGTTTGCTTGTGTACTGTGTTAAAGCAATCCTGTGGACAATACAAGAAAACACTGCCCAATGCTTCCCCATCCTCACATTTTTGCAAAAGAGTAAATATTAACAACAAAAAGACATGGGGAGAGACATCTTCACAAATGACTCATAAGGGTTCATTTGCTAAAATATGTGGGAAAGTGCCATGACTTAATAACAACAGACCACAGATTCATAAAATAGAAAAATGATAGCAACATAAATTTCAGGAAAGACATCAATAATAAGAAATTTTGAACACTTTTCATGATAATTAGCCATCGTTGTTGTCAGATGACGTCAAGTCTTTGTTGTGAGATGTGCTCTAGCTTATTGTAGAGACTCGGGGTACAACAGAAGGAAGCATTGTCGGATCCACTGTCACTCTCACAACTGTGATGTTTGAGCTCATTGTTACAGTCACTTTATTAATGCACTTATCTTGAGAAGGGTCTTCCTCCACCTCCTACCCCACCCCAGGTCCTTTATATTAGCAAGCAATACGACCTCTACCAGGAAGAAGTCTCTTAGATAAGATGCTCAATGTACAGAGAGGTAGTCTGTTTTCATCCTCTGTCTAAGGAGTATTCTGGTGGTACTTCTTCCAAACCTGATTTGTGTGTTCTTGTGGTATTCCAAGGAACTTTATAATTGAACCTGTTTCTTCTCATAATGATTCACCAGCTAATGCAGGTTCAAAAGGCTCAAGTCACTGTCATTAAGAAAGCATTATATTAAAAAAATTAAAAAGGAAGCATTATATTTAGTGTCAAGCTGAGTGGTGGATGAAGTTCAGTCACTATAAATGACCATGCCTGTTGTTAGTCATAGGATTTCATTAACCAATTCCTAAGAAAGGGACTCACCACTTGTCTGTTAATTTGCTCTGCTGTAGTGGCTTATGTGTTGCTGTGATGCTAGAATATATGTCACTGATATTTGAAATAACAGTGGGGTCACCCAAAGTAAACAGGATTCAACTGAACTTCCAAACTAAATAGAGACATTGAAGAAGGACTCAACTTCCCACTTATATGGAAGAAGCAACTGAAAACCTATGCGTAACTTTGAAGCATTATAAAACACTGAAAGACCAAACAGAGGAAGCAGAATATTGTCAGAGGTGCTGCAGGTAGATGGGCCTCCCATATCCAAGGACACAGTCAATCAGACAATTTTGAATCAGAAAATCACATGATTTATTATGTTAGGAATAGCATCATCAAGAGGAATTAAGTTGCATTCATTGCCAGAAAGGAAATTGATAAATAAATTATGAAGTACAATGCTTTATGTGATAAGATTATATCTATCCTCCTTCAATGAAATTCAATCAATACAACTCTTCAAATTTTTTTACTAACCACAAAAGTTAATGATGAAGAAATTATAGAATTCTATGAATGACTTCAGTTTGACATGTATTGAATATGCAATCAAGATGTATTGATAGATATTGGTGACTGGAATACACAAGTTGGAAAAAAGGAGGATATGGAAAATAAGAACTTGGTGATAGAAATTAAGCTGGAGATTACATGATAGAATTTTGCAAAACCAATGACTTGCTCAAATGCCTTTTTCCCCCAATAGCAACACAAAAGGTCACTATACACATAGACTTCCCTGAATAGAATACAAAGAAATCAAATTGAAAACATCTGTGGGAAGACACAATGGAGAAGCTCAAGACCACTGCAAAAATCCATGTCAGGTACCAACTGAAGAACAAACAATCATTTGATGGATGTCAGAAGACCTGATAGTGGTGGAAAGACATCAAGATGATCATCATTCTTGAAGAAATAAAAAGGATGTTAAGAGAGAGAGAATATCAAATTGGATGTAAAAAGAGATTCTGAAACTTACTCTTAATCATAGATTGGCTAAAACCAATGGAAGAAGCAATAAAGTCAAGGAGCTGAATAGAAAATTTCAAAAGGCAGCTTGAAAAGACAAAGCTAAACATTATAAAGATATGTGCATGGACCTAGAATAAGAAAAAAAATAAATAAAAGGTGAGCATTTTCCGCATATCTGGAGCTAAAAGAACTCAAAAATATTTGGGTCTCAAATTGCAATTTTGAAAGATTCTATAGACAATATATTGAAAGTTGCAGCAAAATATTGAATGATGCTGAAGGCATCAAGAGAAGATGGAAAGAATACAGAGTCAAACAAAGCAAGCTTGTCAACAGCCCACTATTTCAGGGAGTAGCATAGGAATAAGAACCAATATTGGTGAGAGAAGATATTCAAATGTGCTGACTCCATTAGTCAAAAGTTAGACTCCAGGAATCCACAGAATAACATTTGAAAAAACATAAGCAGGAGAAACACTGGAAACTCTCTATGCCAGGATATTTGGAAGACAGTTATTTGAACAAGTGACTGGAAAAACTCTTCATTTGTAACTATTTCTATGATAGGTGACTGTGGTAGTCATGTGCTTATGTTAATTTTATGACTGAAATGTAGGGGTGGAGTCTGGCCTGTTAATCTGGAGATAGCCATTGAGTAGCCGATGAGGCCTCTATATGGGCATGGCTTTCACCTGAGACTCCTGGGAAATCTCGTGGTATTTCCTTCGTGAAGATGAGAAGCTATCATCCCCAGTTGTTGGGAGTTAGTTTCAGAGAGATTAATGACAGGCAACACAGAATGGCGGCATCTGGGAGGCAGGAGTAGCTGGTGGAGAAACCACACGGCTTTGCCCTGATGGAGCCAGACCTCTGAGGCTAGGACAGCCACAAGGAGGCCTTTCCGGCGATGAGTTGCTTCTGCCACCACAGGATGCTGTTGATAGACCCTGAGCCCTGGAAGCGAGGAGACATGGGGAGACTCCTGTCGGTGCCAGGACTCTGTAACCACTGACCTGTGACTTTGAGAGTCAGAATGAGACTTTATGGACTGATTTCGGGCATATGGGTTAATATCTGACTTGTGACGTTGAGCTGGACTGGGCTGGGATGTTTTCTCAATGTCCTGTTCCCCTTGAATATAAACCCGTTCCTTATATCCATATGCGTGGCTTTGAAATTTGTTCCTCTAGTCTATCCGGACTAACACAGTGACTGAACAGAATGTCCAAACTATGGAACTATATCAATAATATAAAGCAAAAGTAAAATTTTATGCTTTTACTCATCATTCATCAGCATTTGCTGCAGTACATTGATGGGAATTTGACCTTAAATTCAGACTCAATTGAGAAGAGGACATAGAATAAAGGATATTATTTATGATGACACATGGATATTGGCTAAAAGCAAAATATACCCAGAAGGTGTGTAGATGTATTTCATTGACTATACAAAAGCATACAACCATGTGGACCACAATAAACTGTGGTTAACATTGAGAAAAATGAGAATTTCAGAACACTTCATTGTCCTCACTTGAAACTTATACATGGATCAAGAGGCAGTTGTGCAAATGTAATATAGGGATTCTGCATTGTTTAACATCAGGAATGGTGTGTGTGCAAATCACCAGAGAAACTGATTTTATGAAGAAGTGCATGGCTTCAGAATTGGAGTACAACTTACTAACAGCCTGTGACATACAGAAGGCACAATTCTGCTTGCTGCAAGTGTGAAGGAATTGAAGCACTTGATGCTGAGGAGCAAGGATTGCATCCTTCTGCATGGGTTGCAGTCCAATGTAAGGAAGACCAAACTTCGCAAAACTTGATCAATAAGTAATGCCATGATAAGTGCTCAAGTTGAAGTTGTCAAGGATTCTGTCTTAATTGGATCTATAGTCAATGTTCATGGAAGCAGTAATCACAAGAACAAAAGACATGGCATTTGTCAATGTACTACACCAGGCCTCTTTGGGTTATTGAAGAGCAGAGATGCTATTTTGAGGAATATGGTGTCCTAACCAAAGTCCTAGTATCCTGCATTGCCTTATATACACGTGAAATTTGGAAATTGGATAAGGATAACTGTAGAAGAACCAATGCATCTGAATGTGGTTCAGGAAAAGAAAACCAAAGACAAACCAATCTGTTGGAAGAAGTAAGGCCAGAGTGTTCCCGAGAGGTGTGTTAGTCTGAGTGGACTAGAAAAACAAATCCACAGAAACTCATATGTATATAACAGAGAGTTTGATATAAAAGGTAAGTGTACATTTTTGAGTGTTTTTTGGGGGGGAGCGGGCATCACTGCTCTATGGTGGGAGTGGGAGGTCCAGCTTTGCTCCTTGAGAGCTGCTGCTGGATTTGAACCACCAAGCCAGTAGGCAGCAATTCCGCACTCAACCACTATGCCCAGCTCAAGGTAACTGGACATTAAGAAAGCATCCCAACCCAGTTCAGTCCAAGCCCATAAGTCAAACATTGACCCACATGTCTGACACCAAGCTACAAAGTCCTCTTCAAACTCCTCAAACACAAGCAATAATACTGACTGCTGGAGAATAGTTGAATCAGTGAGTGTGCAAGCATCGCAGTGCTGACAGGGGTCTCCATGCAGTTTCTCCAGCTCCCAGGCTACATAAAGGAAGGTCCATGTAGTGTCTTCTTGGCAGGGAGGTCTTGCAGGAAGTGAGCATTGCCAGTTGAGGCAAAGAATTAGTTAAGGCAACTGGACCCTGGTCTAACCATCAGAAAGCAAGAGACCAGAGACACTAGAAAGAAGAGGCTCACTGAGCCATTTTTCTCTCTGCCCTTTTTTATCAGTTAGGATGGCACAATAAACCTTAACTACCACAGATGGAAAGACTTTGTATTTCATTCTTAAGACATAGTGTCCATAGAGTCTCTCAAGAAGGACATTATGCTTGGTAAAATAGAGGGGCAAAAAAAGAAAGGAAGTAACTTGAAGAAATAGAAGGTTTGACACAAAGGCTGTATCAATGGTCTCCATCATAGGAAAGGCTGAGAGGATTGAGCAGACTGTGCTGTCTTTATTTCTGCTGTGCAGTGTCTCGATGAGTCACCTAGCAACAGTAACAACCAGAAAGGGACAGCTTTGTTCTTCCTATAGTCTAGGACCTAGACTGTTCTTTGTCTGGAATCTCTGTTATAATCAGCAAAAACTGAAATGCGTGTGATATTCATGACATTGTTCTGTAATCTGAGCATTGTGTTGGGTCCTCATTCTTTGGAATGGTTACAAATTTTAATATTTTCCAGGATGTGGACCAAATAACTGTCTAGGCTTAATTTCTGCCATAGATGAGTGAGTGCTTCTAGTGCTTCATCGACTTGTTGGGCCATTTCTAATGGTATTCTGTCAATTTCTCGATTCTTGAATTTTACTAATACTTTCAATATTTCTTTCAATTTTTGTTCGTGATCAAATATCGTGTTTTGAAATAGTTTAATATGTAATAGTTCTTTTTGATACTAGGACTTTACATATGCCTTCCATCTTCTTTTGCTGCTTTAAGCATCATTCAGTATTTTATCCATAGAATTCCTTACATATCCGATGGTCATCATTTCCCTTACTGTTTTCATTAATCCTAGCTTCCCTGTACAAATATCTATGTAAAAGATGAAGAAAAATGTGATATCCTCTAAGGACTGGTCCATGCTGACACATGCACAGTACACAGATCGAGTCTTTTCAGACTTGCCTCTATGGAGCACTATGGCCATCCGGCGTTCAACACAGATTTGTTCCTCCTTTTGGTAGTCTATGATACTTTCTGTACTGTTCCCCACCACCACCACTTGAAAACAACCATTTTTTTAATGGTATGCCTTTCTTTTGATGAAATTCAGATTATTTGTAATGTTTTTTAATGAATTTAGCTCTTTCACATTTTACATGATCATTTTTGCTGGTTCCTTTTCCACAGCAAATAATCAGAGAACTTCATGACACAAAGAAGAATGTGGTATTGCCTGCAGTAAGACCCTTGCGTCTGTTCAAGTTTTTCCATTGATTATTCTTATCGAGCTTACAGTTTATTCTTTGATCCACTTTAACTTTCTTTGTCTGCATGAGGGATGTATGGATCTGGCTTCATTCTTCTGTAGATTAAAACCTGTTGTCCCAGTAATGGGAGAAAGATGAGGCGGTAGAGGGGATAGGGAGATAAAAGGGAGTTCAAAAAGGAAAGGATAGCAGA